>PVKE010008683.1:0-46997 GCA_004027555.1 Craseonycteris thonglongyai
GGAAATGTCAACTGATTGTCTGGGAAAGATCTAAGTGTGGTTACAGTACATTTCTCATCCTTTACAGAGCTCTCTGCATAGCTGATGCATACTTTATCCCTCTTTTTGGTAAAATAAATACCCCCACTTCTGACTTAATAATTCCTTTATTTAAGGTAGTTTTTCTTTTCAAATTTCTGAAGCTGTCATGGAATTAACAAGTTTGTTTGAAAAAAATAGTAAGGATATATTTGTTCTGCCAAATATTAAATACAGTATAAGGCTATGATAATATAGATGCAATAAGTGGCAAGAACTCTGTTTCATTAGCCGTGGTCAGAGTAACTGAAAGAAGAACGTGAAATCCCCATCACATAAATCTTAGACAGTGGCTGATGAGGGCTGTAATCCATCATGGCTCCTGAGATGTACTTGACTGACTTGGGGCTGCCTCTAGGCCAAGGCCTCCAATCAAGGATTAGTCAACCAGCTCCAGTGTGCCTGGTTCTCCTGGCTTTCATGGCCTTTCTTGTCTTCCAGCCATTATCTCCTTTATCTGCTGAGCCAAAGACTTGGTCACTTCCCTCGCACTATCTGTGGTTGACCTACTGGGTAGGTTTTCAATCACCCTGTCAATGGTGAGTCCTAATTGTTAGCAACTGATGTTACCACCTCCTTTTCGAAGGGCAAGTGGTGCTCTCAGAAAATCAGCTGGAGGGAGAGTACATGAAGAGCAAGGAGAAATTTTCTTTGTCTATTAGGAGGAATAAAGATGTAGATGGCATTTGACTAGACTTCTGGGGCAGGAAGAGGATCTCTAACAGTAGAAAAGTTTAGGAAGCTCAATTATATTGACTGACCTGCTTAATATTCGCCTACTGTTTAAACTGCTCAGTCAAAGTAAGTTCCCAATGGTCTGAATCCCCTTTAGCACTGATCTATGGTGATTTTCTTTCTTTTTGAAGGTTGGAGATGCATGAATTCAAGAATCAGAATACTATTAAATTCTAGAGAATAAGATATAAGTAAATCTTTACTGTTTTTGGGATAAGAATTTGCATGTTAATAATACCCTGTGCTGAAATGGTAGGAGTGAACCCAAATATCACATTTGTAAAGGATGGGAGAGCACACTATCATTTATTCATGCATCAAGCATTTGTTGAGAGCCTGTGAGTTACCAGTGCCAAGCATTAGGAAATAACACTGTGAACAAAACAGATGTGGGCCTTGCCTTTATGGAGATCACAGCTGAAGTGGAGGAGGAAGACGTTAATCAGACAATCATGCACATGACTGCATAATTACATTTTGCGATACTTTCTTGAGGGAAAGATACTTGGCCCTGGGAGGAATAAGCTAGTCTGGGGCAGGAAGTTTATTGAAGAGCAGACATCTAAGCTGAGCTCTGAAGTGTGAGTGTGAGACAAGGCAAAGGGGTGGGAGGGGAGAGAGTTTCTGGCAACGGAGCAGTCAGTACAGAGAGTTTCTGTCAGAGGAAGGGCCTGTACCCTCTGTGATGGGCACGTGCCCTCGTGGAACACTTCAGGAGCTCATGGAAGGCCAGTACGAAGGGGCGGAAAATGAAAGATGATGGTGGAGAATTGGGCAGGAGTCAATACAAGTCCTCAAGACCCCATTATGATTTGGTCTCTGTTCTGAAATTGACCTGAGATGTGACACGATCAGATTGTGTCTGGAAAGGGTCATGCTGGCTGCCTTGCTGTGAACATATGGGAACAGGCACCGGTGGGTGCTGGAAGCTCAGTGATGGAGGTGTTACCACAACACTTGGCACTCAGTATTGGTTTCTCTCTCATGCCCTGTACTGTCCACTAGCATGGAGGACATCCGGTTACCTGATATTTGTAGCGATAACCTTTCTCAGCAGCTCAGTGCCCTGGGCCTATTATGGTAGGGCTTTGAGAGGCTTCCAAGGTTTTAAAAGCACCCCGGAGTGCTAAATATTGTTATTATTATTGACTCAAGGATCGTGAGGCCTCTCAAATCATTACTACCACGTCCTGCTATATCCCACGTGCCTTTTGGTAGTGTTTTGTTTGGGTTTTCATCAACCCTAACTCCACTTAGCCTGAGAACATGATCCTACAAAGCTCAAGGGGATATGGCTTTGGGCCAAACCTTGAGCAATTTTAATACTTTATGAAATTCACTTCTGTTTTCCTCTTTACTGGTTTGTAGAGCTTTTACTTACATCATTTGGAGACTAATTACGAACTTTGAGACAATGTCCTCGTAAACCGATATGCTTATCTTTCAAACATTAAGAAGAAACAAAGTTATTTTTCTCTGGTGGAGTTATTAGTAGAACTATTACTTTTTTGTAGTGTTAATTTTTCATTTAAAAAAATGGTAGCAACAAATTAATATGGTAACAGCCTTTTGGAAATTAAAGATAGTTGTAAGGAAGTCAAGTAAAAGTTAGAATTATATGTATGTATCACACATCCTAGATTCAGCAATCAAAACAGTTTACTGTGGGGCAAATTATATTTTAAAAGTGTGTTGTTCTTCTCTAATTAGAGAGAGAGTCTTACCTATCAGAAGAGATCAAGTCCTCTCTGTCCACCACTTTGCGCCTGCAGAAGCCATCCATCTACAGGATTTCTAAAGTGGTAACTATGTTGGGAGGCGACCAAAAACGGTCCTAAGCCATCTTTGCTGGCTATGAGGAGGGTCTCCAGAACCAGAGGGAGAGACTGCTCTTAAAATTGAAGGTGTTCAAGCAGACACTGAATTCCAATTTTGGCAAGAGATGTGCTTCTGAGTATAAAGCACAACACAGTGACTCCTGGTGGCAAGCCAAACCAAACCAGGGGCACCTGTTGAAAGGTAATGGGTGCCAAACTCCCCAGCAGCCATTCTGCTAAGGCCATTGCACACAGAATCCATGCGACGCTGTGCCCCTCAAGAATGTCAACGTACTGAAAAGTAAATCAAAAGAGTGAATTTGTTCTCTTGAAAAAAGCAAAAGATATCGAATTCTGAGGAGTTGGAAGCGCTGAACAATGGAATACAGTGCTTTGAGGTGACACATTAGAGTCCTTCCTCCTAACCTGCCTCTCATGTCATGTGGGCAGCCTGTCTGAAAGGTCCTTCCAGTTGCTCCCTGCTCCGCTATAGTAGGCCACTGATGGGCAGCTCTGCCCTCCTAAGGGGACTTTTGTGGGGACTTAGGGGTGTCTTTTCCAAGATGATGATCCTGGCAGAGGTTAGAGCCATTCTTGGAAAGAAAACTAATCAGATGAAAATCTTAAGCAGCTGAAGCTCAGGACAGTGAGAGGAGGCCATGAAGTCTATGGAGAATCATTTAAAGAGCTGCCATCTCAAGCTGGATACCCAGGAGTGTGTGCGTGTGTGTGTGTGGTGTTGCTCTCACATGTGTAAGAAGCCCCTTTAGTGTGATAGGCTGCTGTAGCAACACCTATAGACAGCTTGAGCTGAGGTAACAAACCCAGTCCTGGTCGCTCTGGGGTCAGTTTGGGGTGGACATATTTAAACTACAGTATTTAAAGAAGTGCCAGTAGGACCCCCACCTCCACCCTAATACCCATCAGAATGGCTACTATCAAAAAATAGAATAGAACAGCTGTTGTGGAAAACAATATAGAGTTGCCTCAAAAAACTTAAAAATAAGATTACCGTATGACCTTGCAATTTCACTTCTGGGTATGTACCCAAAAGAATTGACAGCAGCGGCTCAAATTGATATTTGTACACCCATGTGCTTCTAGCAGCATTATTCACTATAGCTAAAATGTGGACGCAACCAAAAAGTCCGTCAACAGATGAATAAGCAAAATGTGGTCTATACATATGGACACCAGATGCAAGGTTTTGAGTTTTCATTCATTTAAAAATATTTAAGGAGGGACTACTCTATCCCAGGCTGTGTTCTGGACAGAGATAGAGCTGAGCACTCTAACACACACAAAAGCAGCCAGATCCCCAGAAGGAGAAAGAACCTTTTAAAGATTGTACTCCACTTGTTATCTTATTCCCCAAATTCAGGTATATTTAAATGCCAAGGGAATGCATTTTGCTAAAAAGAAACATTTACAAAGCAGAAAAAGTATTGCACCTCCTGTTATTTTTGCAAGAATAAATCAAAGCAAAGTAGCCAGAGCTAAAGAAATGCATTTGGTGAGGACTCTATACTTTGAGGTCTGGACAAGTGCAGAATAAGACCAAGAATTCTTCCCCATTAGGGTATTCCTTCTAGTAAAAATGAGGGAGGGGCTGCTATGATATTCATTGGTGGGGCCAGCACTAGACATGGTGGATTCCTGAGGACACAGGAGTATAGACACAGAATTAGCAAACACCTCAAGGAGTCTAGACCAGGGTCTCTTAGCTCCTAGATAGTGGTTCGGTCATTGTTATGGTAGGAAGAAATACCCAAATGGGGGAAATCAATTGGCATCTGCCGTCATGAGGTGAGCAGAGCAAGCAGCCAGCAAGCACACCTGCCGTTGTCCTCCTGGCAGGAAGGAGCGGCTGGTGAGATTCTACCACCAGAGGAACTGTTATTTCACTGCCTTACAGTGAAAGCATTAAGGTACACATGAGAAAGCTTGCAGGAAGCCAAACAAATTTGCTCTTTGCTGACTTCTGTCAACAAGAGTGTCACTGGGTGTAACATTCTCTTTCCATTTTTCCATCTTCAGTCTGAGCAAAACTCTTGGAGGAGACTCTGGGGACTTTGCAGCTAGTGTTGGGAATGTCATGCCTCCCTGCACCAGCTTCGTGTTCAGGTTGTGGGCTCAAGGACACAGTAATGCCTTCCTTTGCACCTATCCTCGACTGCTGGGCCATGTGTTTAAATTTTTCTTTATTTACACTTTGCTATCCAAACAGACTGTAGTTCTTTGAAGACAGAACGAGTCCTTTCACATGAGAGGTGCCCACTTCATAAATAGCAAAGCACATAGTAGGTCATTAAATCTCTAAGTGAATCAGAAAGAAGCGCTAGAGGCAAACCGTGTCTATCGGTCCTAACATATGTTAAGTGTTCATGATGTATGTAAACAAATGGGCTCATTGTTGTTCATTCATTGATTCAGTCATTCATACATGTACTGAGTACCTGGTATGTTGGGTTACAGTTCTTTGCGTTGGTAAGAAACATAGATGCAAGTGGCTCAGAGAATAGATAGACACTCTACTAATACCCCACACAACCGTGTGGGCTCTGGCTTCTTCCCTATTTGTTATGACACTTTTGGCTTAGGCCAAAACAAAGTTCAATTGAAGTTCATCGTGTGTGTTTGTGTGTTTCCTT
Organism: Craseonycteris thonglongyai; assembly: GCA_004027555.1. Taxonomy (NCBI): domain Eukaryota; kingdom Metazoa; phylum Chordata; class Mammalia; order Chiroptera; family Craseonycteridae; genus Craseonycteris; species Craseonycteris thonglongyai. Next base: position 5,282 of record PVKE010008683.1, read on the forward strand.
AGAGCTTACACTTGGCGATCCTCAAGGGAGGACTTTAGTTGAACCCAGTGAACTAGGGGGAAAGAATTACAAAAGTCTGAGGATTGTTGACCAGAAAAATTCCCTGTGGTCTAAGAGATTACCATTTCCCACACATTCCTCCTCAAGAGAAAAAAAGTGTCACTTTCAATTGGCTCAGCTGCTGCTTCTAGATATTTCCTTGGTGCGTCTAAATAATATGCTTCTGTATGGACTTTTCAGATTTAAACTCTTGACTTCCTCCCATGAAAGATGAGGATTTAGCACTCTTGTTCATCCCTTTTATCCAAAGTAATTGTGTTCATAATTTTTGCTTAAATCAAAAGTTAACACTTTGTGATTATGGTAAATCTTTTTCCCCAGTGGAGGCATGTGGTATACATGGATAATGTTTCCATTGTTCTACAACATTTCTCCTACAATGGAGTTCAAAATTATGTTATGTTTTCATTTATCTAATCCTGAAAGCTCCTCCAACTCTTTGCCAGAACAGCTAATTTCCCCTTAATGGTTCAGACATGTCCAGTAACCTATAAATATTTTACGTTTAGCACAGCCCCTCTGGAGCCCATGCCTCCTGCTATGACGTGACACGCACCCTCCTTTGTTGGATTCCTATTTCTTAAATTCTCTGTCTTTTTCCGTGGTTATCTCATTTTGGTGGAGTACAATCTCCAATTGCTTCCTTACAAAGTATGCTTGGATTCTATGAAAAATTTTCCCTCCTGTTTAAAACTGAGAACTTATTTAATTCTATGAATAGTCTGTTCTTTTTTCAGTGGTGCAATTATCTTCTAATACCTCTCTGAAGATATTAATTATCGTTTTCCTAAAAGTTTATTCTGCTGTTCGTGCCCTCGGTTTCCTCTGAACTTCTATGTTTGATTAAGATTGTCAATAATCACTGTCTGTAAGTCTTTCCTTCAATGATCTCTGTTTCCCTAGAGAGAAAACTCCCCACCTACAGTTTTATGCATCTAAGCTGGGCCACCAGTTTTCTCAGATATGATATTGAAAAGTTGCAGGTGGATCCCAACATTTATTTAACATGCCAGCCTGCCCTTAATCTCCCTTTCCAGTATGTCTTCTGTTGGATGGGGGATATGCCTGTCTGATGGGGTAGAGAAGCAATCTAGAGATCCCTTGCATTTATTTTTACTTTATTGTTTTTGAGAGGAGAGAGAGAGAGAAGAGGAAAGAGCCCAGAGCAGTATCCATAGTTGCACATCATCTGTTGTGACATGGTTTCATCCCACACAGGTAGATGTGGGGCTGTGCGGGGCAGGAACTGAACTCGGGGCCTCCAGCGTGGGAGACGAGAACCTTCATCACCATCCTGGTAGTTACAGTTGTGCCACAGTTCAGCATCTGGGTTTGCATGGGCTGAGGCCAGGACTCGATCCCTGGACCTCAGGGTTGTAAGGTAAGTGCTCAACCTGTTGAGCTATCCCAGCATCCCCCTGTGTCTGATATTAGGATAACTCCTTATGGTGAATGTCTGCTTGATGGCTCTTCTGTCCTCTCATTTTCAATCTTTCAGTTTCTTATATTTAAATGCATCTATTTTCTTATCCGGAGTTACAATTTCAGCTTTTTACTTGGATTATTTACTCAATTTATATTAATTATTGATACAGTTTGGTTTATAGAGACTATCTTACTATTTGTTTGTTAATTAATCCACGTGCTTTATGTTCCATTAAAATTTTTTTCCTTTTCTTCTTTTGGATTAATAATTTTTTTATTATTCCATTTTATCCCTTCATTAACTTTTATAGATGTCTTTACTGACTGTTTTAATTTCTTCAGTGTTGATCCCTGGCTACATACTAAGGCGTTATCTCCAATTCTTAGTTCCAGATGTTGCAGAGGAAAAGTAGTAGACTTTCTGAGTGTTAAGAGGTGAGAATCAGGTGGTTTAAGCTTAGAAACTAATGGCTAGGTGAATAAATAAAGATGGAGGACTAGATCAATTTATTCTTTGAAATGATCCATGAGGCATATGGTTTTATGATAGAAGGGACTGCATTTGCAACAACAGGAAACACCATCCAGGGTGTTTACTACAGTTAATTCCTTTTGATTTGCCTTCTGGTCTCGATCTTACAACCAATTGCTATTGGATGACTGAGGATATGCTCTTCTGTTACTAATCCATCCTGCTGTGTCTGGCCTTTCCCATCTTAACTCCTTGTTGGAGCATTTAGCATATGAAAAGAGGTACTAGACTTATGGGGGCATCGCTTTTTACATGTTTAACCACAATGCTGTACATCTGAAAGTAGTATATTAGATTCTCAGTTAACTGGCACCCATGGGAATTGGTAGATGCCAAATGTAAGTAGACTCTGTTAACCAGAACTCAAGCAACCAGCCGGTTGCTTGAGATTCTGCTGGTCGCTTGACATCTGGTTAATGGAAAGTCGACCGTATTAAATAACATTGAATGTCAACTGTAATTTAAAAATATAAATAAAATCAAAGTGATGTAATGAAAAAAAAAAAGAAGCCACCTCTTTCGCTAGGATGCACACTGAAGAAATGCCAGGTGAACAATGAGAAGGTGGCCCTCTGCAAGCTAAGAAGGGAGCTCTCCCCAGAACCCAACCATGTGGGTCCCCGATCTCAGGCTTCAGAACCTGATCCCAGGCTCCAGGACTGAGAAAGTAAAGGTCTGTTGTTTAAGCAAAACAAAAAAGAGTGGGGGAAGCCGGGATGGCTCAGTGGGTTAAGCGCTCACTTTGCAGCACCGGGGACCAAGGATCGAATCCCGGCCCTGGACCGTGCGGAACCATATGCTGAGCTGGGAGCTCCCCCAGTTCAGGTCTCTCTCTGTCTCTCTCTCTCTCTCTGTCTCTCTCTCTCTCTGTCTGTCAAAAATAAATAAATAAATAAAAATATATTAAAAAAACAAAAAAGAGTGTAACGTGTTAACTACACTAGCTTGTGCTTCTCTCCTATATGAGAAGACAGAGGACACTGTCCCTGGAGGTTGTCATAACTGAAGTGAGTACAACTCTGAAAGCCAATTTTCAATTCCTAAGTGTGTTGGCTATCTGGAATTTTCAGTGGAATCGATGAATCAGAGTAATGCAAAAAGTGGGACCTCCAGACCCAGGGTTTTATAGTAACGATAAAACATGTTTTACAGCTTCTGCTCAATTTTATGCTGTTAAGCTAAACATTTGATATCATATGGCACTTTAAGCACATTGATTTATGGGAAGGCAGCAATTGCATCTGTAATAAAAAGTCCAAAGTATGGGTTTTAAAAGTAATCTACTGTATTTATTATTGACATAAACAGTTACCTGCAGTTTATTTGAACATCATCTTAGATTTTACTCATGTATTAAAGATATTATGTTTCCCACTCAGCAAGGTCAGCACCAAGGTGAAAACTGCATGTTGTTGGAAATGAAGACGATCAAATGTGTAATGATAAATATTTTTCAAATAAATTATATATAGGATTTAATCTTTCTACATTCCTGATTAATAATCATATTCTGTTTATCTTAGTTGTTACACTCACCCCCTTTCCCAGTCCTCAACACTGGCAACCACTAATCTTTTCTTCTCTATAATTTAGTTATTTCAATAATAATGTATAAATGGAATCATATGGTTTGTAATCTTTTGAAAGTGGCTCGTTTTCATTCAACGTAATTCCCTTGAGGTCTGTGTAGTTTTTTTAAAAAAAGATTTATTGTTTTTGACAAAGAGAGACAGAGAGAGACAGAGAGAAGGGGGAAGGCCCAGAGCAATCTCCATAGTTTTATGTCATCAGTTTTCAACATAGTTTCATTTCACACAGGTGCGTGGGAGGCTGCACAGGGTGGGAACCAGGCCGGGAGCCTCCTGCATGAGAAGCTTGTCCTGCAAGAACCGAACCGGGGGCACAATCCAGTTCAGCATATGGATTTGCTAGGGCCGGGATTGAATCCTTGAAGCCTGGGGCTGGAAGATGAGCACTCAACCCACTGGGCCATCCCAGCATCCCCTGTTTAGTTTTTATGTGGATATGTCTCATGCTTATTTTGCCACCATGGTTACAACTAGTATGGCATAATTCAATTAATTTAAGAACCACTTCAATACAAACCAAAATAAGAGAGTCTAAATATAAAATAATTACATAACAGGGGAACATTATTTATAATTGAGTCCATGCTAATGAGTAAGAAATGTTTATTTTTCAACAGTGTTAGAGTTATTTTGCACCAAAAAAATCCATCTATTTCATGTAAAAGGTAAATAAAGCAAAATAAACAAAAAAGCCCAATTTTTCTAATGCTAATTTAAAAGATGTTTCAGTTAAACATTTGGGAAAAAATTATAAAGATTTGGAAATGATTCCATTTTCATTTGCATAATGAACATTTTTAATTATACAAGCATTTATTGAGCTCATTTTGTGTTTATATAATAAGCCCAAAAGTCATGGAATGGGGTGCTGGGATAGCTCAGTGGTTGAGCGCTTGCCTCCCAATTTTGAGGTCCAGGGTTTGATTCTCAGCCCCGGTCTGTGTAAATACATATGTTGAACTGCAGTGCAACTGGTAACCACTGGGATGGCTCAGTGGTGAATGTTCTCACCTCCCATATTGGAGACCTCTGGTTTGGTTCCACCCAGCGCAGCCCACATCCACCTGTGTGGAAATAAAACCATGTCACAACTAATAATGTACAGCTGTGGAGACTGCTCTGGGCCCTTCCCCCTTCTCTCTCTCTCTCTCTCACTCTCTCTCACTCTCTCTCACACACATACGCACCGTCTCTCAAACAATAAAATAAATCTTTTTTAAAAATCATGGAAAAACAAAATTTGCATGGGCTCATGGCACAGATTTGTGTTGCCTTCCCTTGACTAGCAAGTGTATTTCTTGCTTTTATAATTATTTTTTTAAAATAGTATAATGGGGAAGCCGGGATGGCTCAGTGGGTTAAGCGCTCACTTTGCAGCGCCGGGGACCGAGGATCGAATACCGGCCCTGGACCGTGCGGAACCATATGCTGAGCTGGGAGCTCCCCCAGTTCAGTTCTCTCTCTGTCTCTGTCTCTGTATCTCTCTCTCTCTCTGTCAAAATAAATAAAAAAAATACATATATTTAAAAAATAAATAAAATATTTAAAAAAGAAATAGTATAAAAAGCAACTTTTATTGTGTCTGGGTCTCTGTACCAATGATACAGCTTAGTGAACTTGGAGTTTCTTACTTGGCAATTGTTTTGTTTTGTGTTTTTCATTTATTTTAATTTATTGGGATGACATTGGTTAGCAAGATTATATAATTCTCAAGTGCACAATTCTATAATATATCATTAGTGTGTTGCATTGTGTGCTCACCAACCAGAGTGAAAGAATAGAGTTTTATATGATTCAGCAATTCTTCTGCATATTTACCCCCAAAATCTAAAATCCTTTGTCCACAAAGATATATATACCCCTCTGTTCATTGCAGCACTGTTCATGGTGGCTAAGACATGGAAGCAGCCACAGTGTTCTTCAATAGAGGATTGGATAGAGAAGATGTGGTGTGATGGGGATGTGTACATCTGTAAACTACCCAATTGTTACCAACCAATGTCACCCCATTAAATTTAACAATAAAAATAAAAAAAGAAGATGTGGTACATATATGCACTGAAATATTTATTCAGCCATAGGAAAAGACGAAATAGTGACAACATGGATGAACCTTGAGATTACCATGCTAAGCGAAATAAGTCAGACCAGAAAATCTCAAGAACCATATGACCTCACCCATATGTGGGATATAAAACTGAAAGCAACAAAGGAACAAGACAAACATATAAAGAAGAGAAACTCACTGACACAAATAAAAATTTAGTGGTTACCTGAGGATAAGGCGGGGAGGGGAAGTGAGGGCTGAAAGATGGGTGGGTCAAATAAATGGTGACAGAAGGAGAACCTTGCTATTATTTTTAAGAGATTGTATGTTTGCTTATTTGTGCCCTTATAAATAAATTGAAAGTTTGACAAAGGCTCTTTCTTTTTAAATATCTCAACAAAGGAAGGTCTGCAGTTTGGAGTAGGTTTATTTCAGGGCGTATTATTAGCAGGACACGTAACAGGTCCTCAAGACCACCCTTCAGGTTCAATGATGATCTAGAAGGACTCACCAGACTCAGTATAAATCATAATCGTGATTATAATTTATTGCAGAGAAAGGATACAAAGCAAACTCAGCAAACAGAAAAGCTGTGTTCAGTAAAATCTGGAGGAAACAGGTACAAGTGCCTAAGAATTCTCCTCCAGTAGAATCACCCAGGATGCTCTGATTTCCACCAGCATCGAATTGTGACAATATATATGAAATGTTGCCAACCAGGGAAGTCTGTTAGAGACTCCGTGCCTGGAGTTTTCCTTGGGGACTGATCACGTAGCACTCAATCTAGCACATAAGTGAATGCCAGGCTTCTCGAAGGAAAGCAGATGCTCAGTACAAACCACATGTACAAACGGTTTGGGACACTGAGCCACACTTACCAGTTGATGGGTGGAAATAGAAGTTTCCAAATGCCAGCCAGTGACCAGCCTTGCAAACTGGAATTTTCACAATGGCAGCTTAGGCCTGCTTTGTTAACTTTTTCTGTACAGTGGTACATTTAGTATAATACCTGTCAACTTGATCTCCATCTCTCTGACTACTGTGTTTTAGAACATAGTTGGGTAAGCAACAAGTGTTATTTGTTGACTCTCAGCTACATAATATGGCAGGGACAAATGAACAAGAAAGTGGGTGGGGAGATATGCCTCTTTCCCCTGGCATGAGGAAAAACGACACACAACAAACCCAACAACAAAAGCGGAACACATAAAACTTAAAGAATACTATCTGAAAAATAGATTTACATTCACTATCTTTATTGACAAAGTCTATATTGTGGCTTGAGGTATTGATATATGGAGCATCCTAATAAGACATTTAAATCACATACAGAGAGACAGAGAGAAAGGGGAGGGCCAGAGTGGTCTCCATCGTTGTATGTCATTAATTTTTGACATAGTTTCATTTCACAGGTGGGTGCAGGGCCACGCAGGGCAGGAACTGGGCCGGGGGCCTCCCACATGGGAAGCACATCCAAGTTCAGCGTATGGGTCCACACAGGCCAGGGCTGGGATTTGATGATTGACCCCAGGGCTGCAAGTTGAGTGATTAACCCACTGAGCCATTCTGGCATCCTCTACATTTTGAAATTAAATAAATATGCAAATATTTGGGTTGTGTGCTCAAACTGTTTTACTGATAGGGGTTTAGCAATTACTGCCTTTGGGTCATAACATTTTAAAACTGGAAGAAATCATATGGACCTATTTAAATTTTCTAATTTTATATTGCATCATTGTTCACAGTAGCAAAGATATAGAAACAACCTAAATGTCTGTCAACAGATGAATGGATAAGATAATGTGGTATATACATTCAGTAGGGTATTATTCAGCCTTAAAAAAAACAAGGGGAAGCCGGGATGGCTCAGTGGGTTAAGCGCTCGCTTTGCAGCACTGGGGACCGGGGATCGCGTCCCGGCCCCGGCTCGTGCGGAACCATGTGCTGAACTGGGAGCTCCCCCAGTTCGGTTCTCTCTCTGTCTCTGTCTCTGTATCTCTCTCTCTCTCTCTCTGTCAAAAATAAAAAAAAATAAAAAAAAATATATTAACTTAAAAAAAACCCCAAAAAACAAGAAAAACCTGCCATTTGCAACAACATGGATGAGCCCGGAGGACATTATGCTAAGTGAAATAAGCCAGACAGAGGAAGACAAATATCACATGATGCCATTTATAAATGGAATTTAAGAAAAAAAGGTGAAATTCATAGTAATAATGTACAGGTGGTTACTAGAGGCTGGGGTAAAGTTGAGATAAAATGAGAGATATTGACCAAAGACTACAAACTTTTAATTATAAGATAAATAAGTTCTGAAAACCTGATGTACAGTGTGGTGACTATCATAGTTCTTCAATGTTATTATATTCAACCTTTTTATAGAACTTTGCAAAAGGGTTAAGAACTGATTTCAAGTTAATGATTTTATGTCCCTCCTAGCTGTGCTTTGAGTTTGGATTTATTGGTATTCTTATATTATAGGCCTCCTTTGTGTAATTTAATGAGTTGAGTCTAAAATGTCCATGGAATGTCAGTTTTTTAAAAAGGTAAATATATACTTATCACACAACTCAGCAAGCCTACTTATATGTATTCGCTGGCAAAAAGTACAAACAAATGTCTTCACAAAGACTTGTACATAAATGTCCTTAGCAGCTGTACTCATAATAGCCCAAGCTGAAAGGGACACAAGTGTTTATCAAAAGATGAATGGATAAACTATTCTATATCTATTCAATAGAGTTCTGCTTGGCAACCAAAGGGAATAAACTACTGGTGTACACAACAATATGGATGAATCTCAAATGGCTCATGCTAAGTGAAAGAAGACAGACAAAGAAGATTATATACTCTATGATTCCATTTATATAAACATCTAGGAAAAGCAAATTATAAAGAAGAAAATCAGACCAGTGGATAGTTAAGGCTAAGGGTAGAGGAAAGGAACTGGCTGGAATGAAGGAACTTTTGGGGGATGATGTCTATTTTGTGTCTTGATTGGGATGATGGTTATATAATGGTATAAGAGTTCCTGAAGAGTCTATTGCCATTCTAGTCTGCTGATGCATTCTCATGAGCAGGCCGAAGCAGTCTAGGCATTCCATGTCTTCTAATAATTGTACATGCGTAGTAACAGTTAACACTATTGAGTGCTTACTGTGTGCCAGGCACTGTTTTGAGCACTTTCCTGTTATTATCTGACATAATTATTATATCCTATGAGGTAGGTACTCCATATCCCTATGTTACAGATGATGAGTTTCTAGTTAGATATGCAGGAAAAGGTAGGATGAGGAAACTGTAGGTAAGCCAGAGAGCTCTGGGGTGTGTAGGAACTCTACCTAGAGCAGGCAGGGTGGCTCAGCAGTGGACCCACACAATACCCGGATAGAGAGAGGGGTCCTCAGTATGTAGCCTGACGGAGGAGCCATACGTCCTGATAGGAGAGCCAGAGGGTCATCCTGGGCACCCCTTCTGGGGAGATTTCTTAGCCACACCTGGCTCAGGGTTGTCATGAGGAGAGATTTAACTGTAGACATCAGAACTCAGTATGTATTGTTTGTTGTCAGTTTTATTAATCATGGTTATGTTTACTGAAAACTGAACTCATTCTATCTAGAATTGGGAGTTTGGCTAGTCTCAACTAATCTTTTGTGGTCTGGAAGACTCTTAGAACCATTTTTGATGTATTCTAATTTGAGTATCATTTTTCTGCTGGTACTCTATTGATAATATATCTATTTAAAAATGTCATTTATATTTAATTAATTTTGATAACAAATTTGCCTGCTATTGATAACAAAGAACATTAGACCTCCAATCTGTTAACTTAACCTTTTATTTCTTTTTTATTTGAAACTTACCTGCTTTTTGAAGCAAACAATAATGAAGATGAAAGAGCTATAGTTTAATACCCTAGATTTGCTATGATTTCTCTTTCCCTTTAATCCACAAAGTAATCAAGGCAAAAATTTTCTGGTCCTTAAGATCATCCTTGTCAATTTTTCTTTTCTTTTTTTTTTTTTTAAGATTTATTTTTATTGTTTTTGACATAGAGAGAGTGAGATACAGAGATAGAGAGAAGTGGGAGGGCCCAGAGCAGTCTTCATAGTTGCACATCATCAGTTTTTCCACATAGTTTCATTCTACAGGTGGGTGTGGGGCTGCACAGGGCAGGAACTGGGCCGGGGTCTCACCCTGGTGAGAACCAAACTGGGGGCGCTCCCCAGTTTAGCATATGGATCCATACAGGCTGGGGCCGGGATTCGATCCTCGGTCCCTGGGGCTGCAAAGTGAGCGCTTAACGCACTGAGCCATCCTGGCTTCCCCCTTGCCAATTTTTCTTAATGTGCAAATGCTTTGGGAATTCATTTAAAGATCAGCTTTATGAAGGTAGTATTAGGAGAGGGACTGCCGAAGCTAAGACATTTGCATTTCATGTTTAGAGATTTTTCTAGGTGAAAAACCATTGTCCTCCCTCAAGTTCTATGGACCCGTGTAGGACCCATTTCATCAAGGACAAAAATGCCACGCCATTAATATTTACATACATCAAGCAGCCACATGGTCATGGTTTAGTTTCCATTGCTCAGAAATCTTGTTCTTAATTTAGCTAATTTTAGTTATCAGATGAAAACTACCAAACACTGTTTAAATCAGAACATGCTGAATTGGTTTTCTTTTGCCCTTTAAAAAACTCCCTTCTGTTAAGCATATTAGTCATGGGATTTCCAAAAAATTTATTCCTTGAAAATTCTTGACTAGTTTATGTAATGAAAACATGGAGTGCATTTTAAAGTTACTATTCTAAAATATATGACCTGAGGGTGGTCAATCTATCCCTTAAAGTAGCGCTAGAGTGACCTCCATTGGCCAAACAGTTTTAGTGACTCTTTGAGCTTACCTCGGATGAGTGACAAAGAACTTTGGGAGACAGATGCTCTCAATAGCTGAATACATCTACCCCAAAGCAAATGATTTCTACCTTTAAAATTTTATATCCAGCACTGGATACATTTCTTTATGTATGTTTAAAAATCTATGCCATATATGTCCTGATTGGCAAGAATGCAAAAGCTTGACAATATATGTAATTACGTGCTCTCTTGGTGAGGTTGTGGGAAAACAGGTATTTTCCTGGAATAAAATGTTACATTGCCTCTAAAGGGAAATTCGGAAATATCTAACAAATCATATATGCATTCATTCTTTGACCCAGTGATTGCACTTTAGACTAAATACAAACTCCCAACAATGTAAAAACACAAGTGCACAAGATTATTTATTGCAACATGATTTATAATTGAAAAATACTAAAAACTCAATATTTAGTTAATATTAAGGTGACCAGACATCCCGCTTTTGGCGGGACAGTCCCTATTTTTAATAATTTGTCCCGCGTCCCGCGGCGTTTTAAAGAAGTCCCGATTTTTGGAAAGAATGCACGACAAGCTAAGGAATGGCGGGAGATAGACCAAACTTTTAATCAAGAACCCCCTCCCCCCCCAGTCAATGGTGTCCCGCTTTACCAATGTTAAAATCTGGTCACCTTAGTTAATATAGGTTGAATAAACCAAAGTACATATACATACAATACAGTACTATGTGGGTATAAAGAAAAAGAATGAATAAGGCCTATATGAACTGATATGGAGCACTTTTCAGGCTATGTGTTTCGGCACAGAAAAACAACTTTAACAACTTTTATCAATGTTGTTTTTGACCTAATTCAGGAGATAATTAGAATTATTAGTACTAGAAATTTGTGGTGAATCAGGAATGGTAGAGATGGATGAGGAGGGCATTTCAGGCTCATTATGGTACCTGTTTTTGCCTTCACTGGCCCTCCTGACATACACACTAATGCAATCTATTTGGAGCAGATCACTTTGGAGTAGATAGATGATAGAGAGAGAGAGATAGATGGATAGATAGATGGTAGATAAATAGATAGATGGTACGTAGGTAGTAGGTAGGTGGTAGATAGGTAGATAGGTAGGTACATAGATAGATAATTTGAAACAGATAATAAAAATGTGTTTCTGGGTTTAGGTGTATGAACTGAACCACACATGGACTCCTCCATGCTGTAGTAATCATGGAGAAATCACACTTGAATAGATGACAGCAAGTGGGCCAGAGTCTAATAAGTTTTCAGTCCAAGACTTTACACTGATCTGTTTCATCTGGTGTGTGTTGATTTAAATTTCGGGCTCAAGTGGGGAAGAACCTACTACTTCCCAAATTGTAACATCTGCCCTGTGTCTGTAGAGGTTCCCTTTCTATTGCTGCTCTGCCAACACGCTGGCTATTTTAATGTAGTTGAGTTTTTCCTTACCCTTTTCTTTTTTCTCTTTTCATGTTGAATTTCAGAGGTATTTTTGTTGATAATCTTGTTATAGCACTTATTTTACTTCTTCTATTAAACTGTGGGTTTCTTAGTATGTTTCCTTAAAATAAATAAATAAATAAATAAATAAATAAATAAATAAATAAAGCCACCTGTTCTATAGGAACCGGGCCCTCTAGAGGCTCTGCACCCAGGATCCAAAGCCTGCAGTGGACACAGAACTGGGAGCAAAACCCACGCTCTACCTGAGATGTTTCTGCTACGCCATCTGCTGACTAAGTTTAACGTCCTGCCTGTTGGCAAATGAAATACTTAAAAATTTTCAGAGTCCAGAGTGGAGAACTGACTCTGGGTGGTGAACACACGAAGCAACACAGAGACAAAGTACCACAGAATTGTACATCTGGAACTTATGTCATTTTTACTTACCAATGTCACCCCAATAAATTTAACAATAAAAAATAAAAATTTTCACAGACTAGGTGGAAAGGATGAGCTTGGAGCTGAGACAATAAATCCATAACCTACATGAGGAGTGTCCATATATATTCCCCATGGCTGTTCTTCCAACAGCTGAATTTTTCTTAAAACATTTTCTCATTCTATGTCTTTCTCTTCCTTAATATGTAATTCATAAGTATGGGCACATTTTTCTTTGTTTAATATGTATGTACACATATATGTACCTATACATATATATATTTATTTTACCAAGTTGAGGGTTCCTTTAAGTTGTTCCAATTAAAAAAAAAGTGATATTGCCAGTTCTTTCCTGCCCACCTTCACTCATTAGGAGAGAGGAAAACTATGGTGAGTTTATTTTTACAATTTGTCGATAAAACAAAACTTCCTAAAAATGATAGACAACTGTATAGGTAGAGGGAGGCATGTATAGATGAATGCATACACAAACACATACAGAAAGAGCAAAATAGAAGTAGATTGAAAGGTGAATGTGTACATTCATATTTTTTTCATATAAAGATGTAGATGCTTAAAAATCCCACTATCACCTTATCCCAAGAAAATATACAGGTCACAAATATGACTTTTTTTGCTGATGGGAGACAGAAAAAGACTTGCTTTGAACTCTAAGTCTCTTTGACATGTTTGAATGTCATACCGGGTGTATGTATTTCTCATTAAAAAATAAGAAAGTGAAACAAATTTGAAGAGTCTGTTGCTGTTGTTCAGGTGATACCAGTCTGTTCAGAGAAGTGGAGGCGAGCATGCACGGACTCAGGATATGATCTTGGAGGAAAGTTGACATGACAACTGTAAAGGCGGAACAGATGTGGGAGATGAGGTGAATAAGCCATCAAGAATGACTGCTAGGCTGTGGTTGGCAATCATTGGAGCCATGTGCCACAGACTTTGCTGAGGAGCAGGGGTATAGCATGTGTGAGAGAACTCGATTCTGTTTTGGATGTTAGATTTGAGATTCTTTAGTCATCCATGCGGAGGTGTCAAGTAGGCAGTAGGTACAGGAGTCCTATCGTTCAAGACAGAAGTCTGGAAGGGAGGTATTTTGGAGACATCAACATACTAATCATCACTGATAAACAGAAATATAATGTAAACCACACGTGTTTAATTTAAAATTTTCTAGTAGCCTCATTAAAAAGTAAAAACAGGTGAAATTAATTTTAATGTATCCTACTTGGCCCAATATATATTACCATTTTAACATGTAATCAATAAAAACTAACAAGATATTTTATATGCTTTTCACATACTTAGTCTTTGAAATCTTACAGCACATCTTAATGAGGACTAGAAATATGTTTCAAGTGCTCAACAGCCACACATGGTATTGGCTACTTATTGGACACCAGAGTAGCAACGATATATAAAGCTATGGTACTGGCTGAATGGAAGGGAGTCCAGGGGGGTCCTTGGAACTCTCCCACATTTAGAGTTCAGGTAGAAGAGGAGGAGGAGCTGACAAATGAAACAGCAAATGAGAGAGTCTGGTAAATAGGAGGAAAACAAGGCAAGCTTCCAAGGAAGAGAGGGCTGCCAACTAAACAACTGATGCTGAAAAGTTGAGTAAGACGACAGAGAAGTGACCACTGTAATTGGAAGATGAAGTTGTTAGTCCTCTTGGCAAGGCTGTTTCACTAGGTTGGGGGCACCTCCTTGGAAGCTGAAGACAGAATGGGAGGTGGAAAGAGCAGATCATGTATAGATATCCCAAAGGGAACATGTTCCAAACTGATCTGTCTCCTGATGCTCTCAGTCTCTTCTCTTCTTATATTCTGATCTCTGTTTGGGGCCCAAGCTAGAAATCTGGGAAACATTCTTATATCCTTCCTTTCAGACGTCATATGCTATAATATTATTTACAGTCATTCTCATTTCACCTCCTAAATATCCTGCCACCTTTGCTTATCTATTTCTTGAATATAGGCCCTTGTTACCCCTCCCACCCCCCAATCTTCCTCATACCTAATAATTCTCATGGTTATTCAACCTCTAGCCTTGTCACCCTCAAAATCCTGTTGGCAAAGCCTGGTGACACCCAGAAATTGGGGGTTGGGTCGTGTTGCAAATTTAATTTTTAAAAACACATCTTTCATTCTTGCTGTTCTGCTCAAAATCCTTGCATGGTTCTTCATGGGATGGGTTTCATGTTTCCTACTCTTCAGTTTCTTAGCTCTCATTCCCAGGTCAATACAAACACACACACACATCCAATTCTGTTTCATGCCTGCGTCTTTATTATTCCTCCTAACCATCTCCCAAGTAAGTTTCTCAAACAGGCACTACCTCATTCTTACAACCCTAACTCAGGTATCAACCTCAAGGGGCTTCAACGTTTGCCACACGCTGCTGCCTACTTTGCTCCAAGGTTGGTTAAACTATTCACCCATTCTGCCTTTCCCAGGTATTTCTATAATTAAGTGCTCTGTTCTCACGTTCATCCATTTTTTTTTTTTTAAGTATCAGTTTCTGTTGATCTCTCCAACTAAACCGTTAACTCTGAGGTTAAACCGCTTGTGCGGAGATCCATGAAGTCTGTGTAAGCAGGTCAGGAAGCGTGGCGAACCCTGGAAGGCTGAAGGCAGACGCCTACAGGCCTCGGCCCCTCGGAGACAGTGTGCCCAGGAAGAGAATGCACCCAAAGCCCACGCCTCCACCCAGGATGCCCCGCGATCACGTGAGCGCGGCCCGCAGCGTCACGCGACCGAGCGCGACCCGCAGCGTCACGTGACCGAGCGCGACCCGCAGCGTCACGTGACCGGGCGCAGCCACGTGACCGCCGCCTCCGCCGGGCTCCGGCCTTAGTGAAGCCTGCGGGTCCCCGGAGTGGCGGCCACCCTCGCCTCACGGTCTGCAGCCAGCCCGATGGAGGAGGAGGAGGAGGAAGCGCGGGCGCTACTGGCAAATGGGCCAGACGAGGCTGGTAGAGATGCCCCCGGAGACCGCGGGGCGCTGCGGGCTCTCTGCGACCCGAGTCGGCTGGCGCACCGGCTTTTGGTGTTGTTGCTGATGTGCTTCCTCGGCTTTGGTGAGGCGCCTGGGTGGGGCGGTACTCAAGGAACCCCGGCTTCTGTCTCCCTCACTGTCCCTCCCTCTTCCCCCTCCCCCCCGCTGGTTTCAGCTGCGGGGCCTCCCTTCTTTTCCCTTCGCGTCCCCACCCAAACCTGTGGCGTCCCGAGGGTGGAGGTTAGGGGACTGACTGAGCTGACCCCCGCTCCTCTGCTCCAAGAAGCCCCAGAGCCTAGCAGCCTCAGTCCGTGCAGCCACAGACGGGAAGGAACCCAGGTGGCCCAGCTTACCCACTTGGCACTTTGTTCAGAAGGAACTCAGAAAGCTTGACGTATCCGCCCCCACCCCGCTGCATAAAAAAAGACTTGTTTTAAATCAGTAATGTCGTTGGTAGTCTTTTCTAAGTTTCTCATCCTCTTTTGGAAAATGCATTGAGTGTCTTATGCTGCTGATAGCGACAGTGAGTAGATGTGTATTCCTTTTTTTTTTTTATTTTAAAGATTTATTTATTGTTTTTGACAGGGAGAGAGATACAGAGTCAGAGACAGAGAGAAGGGGGAGGGCCCAGAATAGTCTCCATAGTTGCACATCACTGGTTTTTCCACATACTTTCATTCCACAGGTGGGCGCAGGGCTGCACAGGGCAGGAATTGGGCCAGGGTCTTCACCCTGGTGAGAACCGAACCGGGGGCACACCCCAGTTCAGCATATGGGTCCACACGGGCAGGGGCGGGATTCGATCCTCGGGCCCCAGGGCTGCAAAGTGAGCGCCTAACCCACTGAGCCATCCCGGCTTCCCCAGATGTGTATTCTTCTTCTTTGCCACTGTGGAGCAGTCGTACTGGATTAGACTGTGGCAGATTTGGCAGTGGTCCATTGCACTTATGAAATCTGATGAGTCTGCAGTTTCATGAGATAATTTTTAAAACATCGTTCTGTGTTTCAGCAACTAATTTATTCGGTAATATTCTAATGTCATTAGTTTGGTGTGAAAGTAATAATGTATTTTTCAGGGCGCTCACAGGAACCAGGGTAATCAACAAGTTTAGGAACATTATGGTAGATATGCTGAGGAACATTTATGCTGCTATTGGAATACATAAGTAGGCATGAAGGATGCTTTGGGCCTTAGTTTCTTCGCACCTCTTTTTGACCCCTTCCCTCCAATTCCCTTTAGGAAAGATGTTGCCTATCAATTAGCTTTAAATCATGACCCCTTACAGCAGGAGTGTCTGATCTGCATTGCAGGACAGCTTTGAATGAGGCCCAACACAATTTTTTTTTAAAGATTTATTTTTATTGTTTTTGACAGAGAGAGAAAGAGAGGGAGACAGAGAGACAGAGATAGAGAGAAGGGGGAGGGCCCAGAACAGTCTCCACAGTTGTACATCATTGGTTTTTCCACATAGTTTCATTCCACAGGTGGGTGTGGGGCTGCACAGGGCAGGAACTGGGCTGGGAGTCTCCCGGTTGGGAGTCTCCCACCTGGGAGGTCTGCCCTCTCAAGCCAGGAGCTGAACTGGGGGGGTGAGAACTGAACTGGGGGCCTCTCACATGGGAAGCACTCCCCAATTCAGCATATGGGTCCGTACAGGCTGGGGCTGGGATTCAATCCTCCGTCTCTGGGGCTACAAAGTGAGTGCTTAATCCACTGAGTTTTCTTTGTGACCTTTCTTTAGCTCATCAGCTATTGTTAGTATATTTTATGTTTGGGCCAAGACAATTCTTCCAATGTGGCCCAGGGAAGTCAAAAGGCTGGATACCGCTGCCTTACAGCAATTAAAGCAGGAACCAAAGTTGCTGGGTTAGGAACAAAAGAGAACAATACAAAACACCTAAAATGGTCCCTGCTCAAGCAGACAAAAAGATCATGTTTGGGAAATTATGGTTACCTGCTTGGGTGTTCACCAGGTTAATACCTTTCCAGTGACAAGTTTGTTTTTTTTCCTTCTATGTTATCCCAGAGAGAGTTGGTGGAGAAATGCAGGCAGTATTATCCTGAAGCCTACCACAGATCTGTCAAATGTATTACTTTGAAAATAAATCTGAGTGAATGAATGGCAAACCTCTCTCTACTTTTCTCTTTTTTACCTGCCAACAGACACTATTATTATGTTTTTAACCCTTTAGAACTGTGTTTTGCTTTTCTTCACTCCTGACTCTGGGTTTGATAAATTAATTTGGGTATCCTGTTTGTAGAATTAGAACTCTTGTTTCAAACATTGGTTTAGTCAGAGTAATTAAATCCCATTCCTCAGGGAAGCTGGGATGGTTCAATGGGTTAAGCACTCATTTTGCAGCCCCGGGGACAAAGGATTGAGTTGCGGCCCTGGCACGTGTGGTGTGGACCCATATGCTGAACTGGGGAGTGCCTCCAGTTCAGTTCTCAGTGGGCTGGGGCCCTGGCCCAGTTCCTGCCCTGTGCAGCCCCGCGCCCGCCTGGGAATAAAACTATGTGGAAAAGACAATGATGTGCAACTATGGAGATTGTTCTGGGCCCTCCCCCTTCTCTCTGCCTCTGTCTCTGTATCTCTCTCTCCCTATGTCTGTCAAAAACAATAAAAATAAATCTTTAAATCCCATTCCTCTGTCTCAAGATAAATGGTGACCTCAGATAACATTACTAGGAAACTGCTGAGGTTTATGAAATTTTTAGTGTGTGTGTGTGTGTGTGTGTGCATTTTGATAACTTTACATAAGGAAAATATAGCTGCTTTATGAAGATGCTAATAAAGTAGACATGAGGTATGATGATAGTCAAATGGAACAAATAGTTGTTGATAAACTTAATTCAGGTTCCTGATATTTGCTGAAAATGTACACTAATTATAAATGATTTAGTATGTATGCTTTGGGTTATTTGGCTACAAATTAGAAAATAATGATGGATAAGGAAACGGTTCAAAAAGTTTCCACAGTGTCAGTCCTTGAGCCTCCAATATAAACATTTAAAATCACCATTTGAGTAGTATTTGCAACTTGAAACTTTTATATGGACAGGATTATAAATCGGAAAATACTTGCTCTTATTTTTTCTAGGCAGCTACTTTTGCTATGATAATCCTGCTGCCCTTCAGACTCAGGTTAAACGGGTAAGTTGATTTTCACCTTTGTTTCTTTTTGTTGACTTTAGAGCAGTTCTAGATGTTGAGCCTTCATCAGCTCTCAGGTGGCCTAGTCTACAACATTGTCCATTGAATCCATTTAAAAACCTGTGATCACCAAATCTGTGTGTGCAAGGAGTGTTCTTGATTTGGAATGAGTGGCCACAAAATTCATTTATATCACTTGTTTGGAACTTGATATTGTTTCACAACTTAGATAAATGAATGCTATTTCCACAGTATTGCCAAAAAGTATTAGCAGGTTTTTGTTTGCATTTCACTCACCCATTGAGTAATCATCTGAATGACAAATGATTTGGTAGGATAGCTTTTTGCCCTTTTCAATAATAAGTTTTTTGTTGTTATTTTTTAAATATGGATAGTGATCTCAGAGGATTGTCCATGTCAGTATTTTTAATCTCATTTTGTAAAATGCATTTGATATTTACAGTTTCTTGTGCATTTAGATAGTCTCTTTTCTTAGTAAACTTTTACCTGTGGACAGAGAGAAATGCATAGATTGGCCATTCACATTCTAGAGTGAAAGAGAAAGAAGGTAGGAGTTAGTGAGTGGTAGGTCCCCCCATGCAGGTAGTATAGGGGGAATAAGAATATAGCATAATTAGGCATATGTAAATGGAAGTAGTCCCTGTTGGAGGGATCTGATTGATGCTGGATTCCATGAAGCCTCTGAAATGGCATGTGGACTCAAGAAGTTCCCAGGAGTGACCATTTTTCTGGGATAGGGGCCATAGCTGTCATGGGATTCCCAAAGACATCAAGTGACTACAAATGGTTAGGCAGTCCCTGCTGTGCACAGAAACAATGTGTTGATTTGTTAGTTGCTAAAGTTAACTGTTTAGAAAAAATTAGTTTTATTTTCTTTCCATGTAGGATATGCAGGTGAATACCACGAAATTCATGCTGCTGTATGCCTGGTATTCTTGGCCCAATGTAGTTTTGTGTTTCTTTGGTGGCTTTTTGATAGATCGAGTGTTTGGAATACGGTAAGCTTGAAAAAAAAAACTCACCTGTGGGAAAATCTGATTATTAGGAAAACACAGTAAATTAATGTACTTCTAGGAATAGAACTTAATAAACACTATTTTTAAAAAGGTTTCTATATCTTTCGGATTGGTTTTTGAAACTTGGTTGGCATTTCAGTTAAGATTAGTATATGCTGCTCATGGAATAAAGTAACTCAGCTATCTAAAGGTAAATTATACCCTCACTTGGTCTCAGGCAGACCAGGATCTGAATCCTATTGCTGCCACATGCTCAACTTCCTAGCTCTTCTGAACTGTTCCTAGTTTCCTGAGCTTCAGTTTCCTTATTGGTAAAATATGGATAATAATTACTGCCCTGCAAGGTGGTTATGAGGACCGAGAGATGGATGTACAGTGTTTGGGACATACATAGTATTTTCCTCTCTCCCTAATGAGAATTTCTCTTTCTGCCTTTCTTTGGATATTGAACATTTTGTGATCACTTCTATTAGATACTGAGGAAGGAATAATACTATAAGCTTTGTCACTTTTCATCCTTATGAGTGTGTGTGTTGTTAGTGGAGACTAAGAGGTATGTAGACTGGGAATATTTTCAGAAGACAGGGGGCAGAATAATGAAGGGTCTTCCAACCATGTCTGGTGGAAAAGAATTTAAGAAATCTTAAGTATTTACACTTGGGGACTAACTTTTAAAAAATTGAAGAGTTAGATTATAAAGGAGGAATTAAATATATTTTGCATGGTCTAAAGCAGGGGTCTCCAAACTTTTCAGCCTGCAGGCCGCATTAACTATCAAACAGCAGTTCGGGGGCCGACTACACACTCGAGGTCCAAATAAAAAGAATCAAAACATAGATGTTGTTTTTAATTATTTATTTAATATTATTTTATTCAGATAAAAGGTCTCCACGGGCCGGATGAGAGGGCCTCGTGGGCCTCATCCGGCTCGCGGGCTGTAGTTTGGAGATCCCTGGTCTAAAGGGATAAAATTCACTGGAAACTTCAGGGTGACAGATTGCACTTACTATGTTGATGACTTTGGTTGGTCAGGGTGACAGGAGGGGCTATGAATTGTCTGGGGACCATAGTGATTTTCCATTGATAGAGAACATTCAGTAGAATGTGGTATGGCCATTTCACAAGGATTGTTAACTCTTAGCGTCTTTAAGGACTCTCTTAATACTGGTATTTTATTACCGTACTCTGGGGAAACATTAATCAGATATTCGAAGTGTAGAATGTTAGAATGAGCAGACTTGTAATTGTATCAACATGGTTGATATTTGTCCTTTCAAAAATAGTTTTTAGTTATCAAGAATTAAAACCACCTAAAATTACTTAATCTGTTATTCCTTAGAATCAATCTTAGCCAAGTCTTAATAGAAATTTTATAAAAAATGTCCAGTTTTAAATGGGAACCCTGGGTACTTCTTGAAGATTATGTAATGAGTTTTGTTGAAGAGATGACAATGATATGAACTAACATATGCCATTACTAAAGCTTTTGGAATCCCCCCCAGAAGTCAAGACTTCTGTAGATTAGTATTTAGCCTAGGAAAGCTGCAGACTTCAGAGAGAGAACAGCACTTCATTGTTCTTTCCTTGGAGGGAATACAGAGGGGTCAAAGAAAACCAAAGTGAATTACTACTGAAGGACTTGGTGATGTGCTCTTAATTCATTTCCTCTCTTACTTTCTAACAGGTGGGGCACCATTATTTTTAGCTGCTTTATTTGCATTGGGCAGGTAAGGAAGGCCGAAACATTCGGTGATTGTGTGATAGTGACTTGAATTCTTGTCTAATTCCATGAAAGATGTGTTTAATGAATGCCTGACTTAATTAAGCAGGGTTCACAAATGCCCATGTAGTTAACCCTTGAGACAGATGAACATTAATATTTTGTTACTTTTTTTACTTATGTGCTCTCTTGAGGGTTAATACTCTGTATCCTTTGAGGATTATTACTTCTGGTACTTCAAAGGTGTGAACAGTAATATTTTAATTTCACAGATTTACTAAGAAGGAATATTAAAACCACTGTATAAGTTGTGATTTAGCATAAGTTACTTATTTCTCTTGAATACCTTGAATTTACTTTTTCATTGATTCTACATTATAGGTTATTTTTGCTCTAGGTGGAATATTTAATGCTTTTTGGCTGATGGAATTTGGAAGGTTTATATTTGGGTAAGTTATGCATAATTTCTTTGTCTTAATATATTATTATTTTAGAGCTCAGCTATCAAGAAATTACACAAAATATATTATTGCCTCTTCTGGAAAATTCAAGTCCTTGATATCTAGCCATATATACAGATTTTCCTTTAAAGTAAGCAATGATTTCGAGTGGTCCTAGTTAACTCTGTGTGGTGTTTGAGTATTAAGTAGTTCTCCAGAAAGGATATTTTTCCTAGGTGTTTTGCTTTTCTGTTATATTGAAGATTATGATTTAAACCTTATTTATAGTATGGTAGTGTAGATCACCAGTTTCTAGGTTGGAGATTCATGCACATTTTGCTGTTCCTTATTGGGTTATGTGCAGTTCCTTTTGAACCCTGTTGAAGAGGCTTGAATGAGCATTAATACCAATAGACTGATTGTAAGCCCATTCTGAGTCCAGCCTTGGGCTTCTTAATACCAGGTACATGTAGACATACAAGGGCTGTCCAGAAAAATATCTAGCCATTGTCAGTGTAATGAGAATGGTTATATGGCTGGATACTTTCTGACAGCCCTCATATGTGATGTACTCCAAAAAGTTCTAAGTGAGAGAGAAGGAAACAAAATGTATATAAAAATAGAAAGGAATTGAGAGATGGAAGTGTGGTCAGAAGTGGCTTCATGGATAAAGTGGTCCTTGACATCAGTAAGGATTTGGATTAGCAGAAGAGAGGGGAACTATTTTTTAACTAGGTTGGAGTGGTAAAGAGGACTCAGTGTTAGGACATGGAGAAGAAGCTCCTAATTGGAGGCTTGGAAGGGGGAATGGTCCATATATAGAACTTATAGAAGGAAAGTTAAAACCCAGGAAGTAGGAGAATGTCAAATATGGAAGTATGAATTTTTGAGTTTTCACAAAGTATGGCCTACTCTGTCCACATGAACATTTTATATAGGGGATGTGGTAACCCAGAGAATTTTTACTGCCTGTCATGGTTATTATTGCAGCATATCAAATTCCCCCCAACTTAGCAGTATGAAACAACCATTTTATTGTTTGTGGCCTTTGGGAATTTGCACAGGGCACACAGCATGGATGACTTGACTGGAGCCTCAGCTGGAGAGTGTTATGGAAGTCTGGGGGCTGGAGTCACCTGAAATCTAGTTGAGTCACATGCCTGGTGCCTGGGTCGGGATGACTAGGAGACTAGCACTGCTGTCTGGAGTGCTTAAGAGTAGCCTCTCCATGTGGCTTGGCTTTTTCATAGCACAGTGAACTCAGGGTAGTTGGCTTCTTAGAAGGTAGCTCAGGGCTCCAAGTGTGAGCATTTGAGTGAAAAGGCAGATGCCATCTTTTATGACCCAGCCTTGGTGTCACACAGAGTCACTTCCTTTGTATTCCATTGATTGAAGCTGTCATATGCCCACCTGGATTCAGGGGAGGAGATAGTGACTCCACCATTTGATAAGAGAGTGTCAAAGTTTTAAACCTGCTGCGTTTATTATCTATGCTATTTCTTTAAAAACTTGACTTTTCTTCCTTTCCTCATTTTTAGGATTGGTGGAGAGTCCTTAGCAGTTGCTCAGAATACATATGCTGTGAGTTGGTTTAAAGGCAAAGAATTAAACCTGGTGTTTGGACTACAACTTAGCATGGCTAGAATTGTAAGTATGACAGACCTAGTGAAGCTACATAGGAAGCAAAAGATTGAATCTTATAGTTATTGCTTAAAAATTATAGGATAAAGTGTTTGTGTATGATAATCCAGGTGTTGATTTTTTAATTTATTTTTCTAGACTATGGTATAGCGCTTCCCTTATTTTAATTTAAGGCATTTCTAACCTTATTTTATTTAAGAAACAGTCTAAAATGGTTGAATGAGCATACATTAGCTCAAAGAATCTGAGTGTTGGACTAGATCTCACAAATTTATGGTGTAATTCCTTACCCGTTTTGGCATCCCTGCTGTTAAATGTGGTCTTCACGTATGCTCATCCTTGCTCTGCCTGCACGTTTCCTGTGACTGGAAGCTCACTGTGTGTGGGGGCAGCCCATGCAGTTCAATTAACTATGAAGCTCAGTCTCACGTAGAGATGAGATCTGCCCGCACAGGTCGCTTGTGCTGATTGCTCTGACTTTTGCCCTCTGTAGTTAACATCCTTGCTGTGCACCAACGCTTTGCTGAGGAAGACAGCTCTTAAGTGCTTGGTCAGACATTCTCATTTTCTGTGGTTGTCTAAGCCACATGGCATGGATTTTGGCTCCCTGACCATGGTGCTTATGCTTTCTGGACTTGTGAAGTATGTGTCCTGGCACTTGAACCCTGTAGATGATCATGGTGTTTCAGGCGTGGTCAGATAGAGGGTACTGAGAGGAAGAACATTATGCTTTTATTAATGAAACATGAATGGTGTTTTAGTAGTCCCAAACCCCATTAGTATTTTTTCTGCATAAGCTCCTATGAATAATTAAAAGAAAAAACACACGAACAAAAATTTTGCCATTAAGATCAAGGTTTCAGACTAATAAATGGCATGAAAATGCTTGTAACATATTCTTAGTGAAGAAGAAATCTAGTACAAAAAGTTTTTAATGTTAATATTTCACCATGTAAAACATATGACATGTTTTTGTACATGTAGGTTCTTTCTAATTTTTCACTATTATAAATAGTACTGTTGTGGGGATGCCCGTATAGTTTGAGTTCTTGCTTCACAGTCGAAAGGTACGGGAATTGATTCCCTGCCACGGCCCATGCAAACCCATATCCTGAGCTGAGGCACAACTGGTAACCACTGGGATGGCTTGGCAGAGAAGGGTCTTGCCTCCCATGTGGGAGACCCTCAGTTCAGTTCATGCTTTATGTGACTCCAACTCCATGGTGTGGAATGAAACCATGTCACAATTAATGGTGCACAACTATGGAGACTGCTCTGGGTTCTTATCACTTCTCTCTCTCCTTCACTCACTCTCCCCCCCCTCCCCCCAAACAATAAAGTAAATCTTAAACAAATAGTGCTGTTGTGTGATATTCTATAAAACTTGTCTGCATCTGTTTCTTTAGGCTAGGTTGCTGGAGATAGAATTATTGAGTCAGAGGCTTTGTTAGGTTTTCTTTAAGATTGTTGAGTTGTGGTTTCACATCCTCTCAGAGATGTTTACATCCTCATCTGTGAACTGTGAGAGGATCCTTTTTATTATAGCTTTGATATTATAGGCTATTACTATTTTAAAAAAGTCTTTATCAATTTGATAGGAAATGTTTAAATATTTTAATTTATGATTCTTTGATGGCTAGTATGGTTTCCCATGTTTTCTAAGGTTTGTCTACAAACCTTCTGAGTAATTCATTATGTATCTTATGCAACTGAAGATATAGCTGTGGCAGTTTGCGAGTCTTGTCTAATTTCTAAAGAAAGATATAGGATCAATTGAGTAAGACTCATTTTCAGTGATGCTATTGTGGTTACTAGTGATCATCAGCTTCTTTTCTTTGTGGTCACAAACTAATTATAATCCACTTCTGTTTTGGGGAGCCCCAAGCTTTTGCTTGTGTTTTTAAGATTTATTGTTTTTGAAAGAAGGTGAGAGAAAGAGAAAGTCAGGGAGGATCCAGACCAGTCTCCATAGTTGTATGTCTTTAGTTTCATTCCACACAGGTAGAGTGCGGGGCAGGAACCGAACTGGACCTCCTGCATGGGAGGCGAGAACCTCTGCCGCTGAGCCATCTCAGTGGTTGCTAGTTGTGCTGCAGTTCAGCATATGGGTTTGCATGGGCTGGGGCTGGGAATCAAACCTTGGACCTTGTGATTGAGGCAAGTTCTCAACCACTGAGGTAGCCCAGCATCCCCATAGTTTTTAATATATTTTTATTTATTTATTTTTATTTTTGACAGAAAGAGAGAGAGAGAACTAAACTGGGGGAGCTCCCAGCTCAGCATATGGTTCCGCATGGGCCGGGGCCGGGATTTGATCCCTGGTCCCCGGCGCTGCAAAGTGAGCGCTTAACCCACTGAGCCATCCCGGCTTCCCCCCACCATAGTTTTTAAAGGAAGGAATCTCAGGGCCTTCTAGGATGCAATTGGGATTCTTGGACTGGTGGTAAGACCTGAGGAGGAGGTGGAGTGAGCCAGATCTCAGGCAGCCACCTCATTTCTCAGTCTTCAGAGTCTGACCCATCAATAGCAAAGTTTCCATCAGTAGCACATTTAGCATAGCTGACATTCCCTCTTCCTTGATTTCTTCTCTTGGGTTCTAGAACACTATAGTCTCATAGTTTTCCTCTTGCCTTTCTGTCTACTTCTCTATCTCTTTTGCTGGTTCCATCTCAGTCTTCTCAAGCTGTAAGTGTGCGTGTGTCCCAGAGCTTGGTCATTGGTCATCTTCTCTTTTCTTTTGACACTCATTTTATTGGTTATCTTATCCAGTTATGAAATTTTAAATAGCATGTCTTTGTGAAGCAGTTGTGTAGGGCATTCCCTGAATGCTGCACCTATATATGCAACTTGACATTTCCATTTGGATGTCCATTTCCACTTGGTTTATTTTCTTGTAAGTACCCTGTGATTTTTGTAACTCAGTGTATTTTGTTTTTGCTTTGGCTACTAGGAAGTTCTAAATGTACTATGCTGTTTTGGATACTACCATTTTCTATAATTTGGCGTTTTTGATTTGGTAATCTTATCTGTGGCATTATCTTTGTTTTTTGTTTGTAGTGTTGTTGTTTTTTTTAATGTATCTTTTGTTTAATCTGGATTGTCCATATTTATTCTGTAAGCTACTTCCCTCAATCCTGTTTTTTGAACAAGGCAGAGACATAAATGAAAATATGTTGATTTTTTTTTCCCCACTTCTCTTCCAGGGAAGTACAGTGAACATGAACCTCATGGGATGGCTGTATTCTAAGGTTGAAGCTTCTTTGGGTTCTGGTCACACAACCCTGGGATTCACACTTATGATTGGTTAGTGAGTTATAATATTCCACATTTTGTCTCTTCTGAAAGTATGTCATAGGAAGTATTGTGGCACCGAGGAAAGAGCACTGGAATTGGGTTAGACTACATTGGTTCTGATTTTGCCTGCACAGTTACTAGTTCTTTAGCCTAATTAGAAATAGCAAGTCATTCACCCATTTGTGTTTTTATTTCCACTTTCTTAAAGTGGAAGCTCTTGTCCCACTCTTTTCTACTTCAGCATTGTCCTGGTGATCAAATGAGAGAGTGTATATGAAAACTGAAAATAATCAGGAATTTATACATGTAAGATGTTATTGTTATTAGTCTATAGCAGAAGGGAGAATTGTTTCCTTTTGATCAAAGTCAGTGAGTGTGCCTCTAGATTTTAGGCAGTTGGGAGTCAGGAGCCTGGGTTCTAGTTCTGGCTTTAACAATTCTTTCATTTTGGACAAGGGAGTTAACTTCTGTGTCTCAGTTTTCTTTCCTGTAAAATTGCAGGTGTTTGGCCAAAACTGTATAGGTCCCTTCTGGTCCTAAGTTTTCTTAGCTAAGGCCCCATTGTGCTGGTTGCTGGGTGGGTCACTTGAGAATCGTCTGAGGCCCTCTCACTACCCATGCTTTTTCTCTGAGCAGTGAATTTGTCTGGCTGAGCCCCATGGTGTGTAGAGGGCTGCTTACGGAGCCCTAGAGACACCTGTGGGATGGGGTGAATGTGATGTGTCATCTTCTATTCCTAATAATTCCGTGGTACAGCCTGATAAAAATAGGACAGTGGAGCAATAATCCTCTACACAGGCAACTTGAACCTAGAGACTCCTCCTTTCTTCTCATCTCTCAAATCCTTTGCCTTACTTCAAAACCTATTTCTTTCTATCAGATGCTCTTCAATATTCCTTCTAGATCCTTCTATGTTGGAGAATTTGAGAATTTTAAGGAATTTCAGAGCCAGAGGAGACCTGTGCCATCAAAAGTCAAAGTCTTCTATTTTACAGATGGTGAAATTGAAGCCCAAAGAGGTTAAGCTGTGTCTAAGATCATTTAGTGCATGTCCAACCTGCAGCCAAAGGATGGCTTTGAATGTGTCCCATGCAAATTCTTAAAACTTAATGAGATTTTTTTGCGACCTTTTTTGTTTTCTTTTAGCACATCAACTATCATTAGTGTATTTTATGTGTGGCCCAAGACAGTTCTTCCAGTGTGACCCAGGAAAGCCAAAAGGTTGGACGTCGCCAATTTACCTTATTGGTGGCAGAAGTAGAACTTAGTCTACTGACTCCTTTCAGCAGTTTTTCCACTGAACCATATTGTCAGCCAAAAAAAGGTTCATTTATTTTACAAAGCTGCTTTTTCAAGTTCCTCACAAGTGTTAGCTTTGTTTCACACTTTATCCGATTAACTTTAAAGGCACAAGAGCAGCCTTAGTGAGGAGTCATGCTGAAGACACAAAGAGCCTGAGTGCCTGCTGTGGGAGGGGCCCTGGGGCTGCCAGAGAGTAGGAGCAAGGACTCTGTCCTTTGCCAAAAGGGTTAGAAGGAAGAGGAGGTGATCACAGATCAGACAGCACTTTTATTTTTTTTTCCTTCTGGCCTCCATCCATAATTTGTACTTAGACAGAATTCGGAAAGGACTAATCAGCTTTTTTCAGTCTGTATTCTGCATTACGAGAGTGGACTAGTCCTGGTATTTCCCTCTAATCCCGTCTTCTGGGGAATAATGTAGCCATAGCAACTGTTCTTTGAGTGCTCACCACATGCTCTTCCTTTCCTTCTGTCCTGATTCTGTAATTGTAGGCTTTTTGTACATGAGTCTAAATGCCGTCCTTTTCAGTTGCTAAGATTTCTGCTGTTAATGTGATGTGCTGCCTTCTAACTCATTTCCTGTTTGCTCCGAGAATACTTGCAGTTACAGTCCTAACCTTATCCCCAAAGTTTGCCACACGAAAAAGAATTATTAAATACTGGTTATCAGACTCATTTCTGTTACAATAGGATTAGAGACAAGAACAGTTTTTATATTTTATTTTCACATTGAAACCAGATTTGCTTCAGCCTCAAAGATCGTGTGTGTGTGTAAAATTAAGTGAGCGCAGCAGCGAGCTGCACTTTTTTTTTTCTAAATGGTAAAGGGGTTAAGGAGGCTTCAGTCTGTTTCTCTCTTAAAAATTTCTCTTTTTTTATTATAGGGGCAATAACATGTATTCTTTCACTAATTTGTGCCTTGGCCCTTGCTTACTTGGATCAGAGGGCAGAAAGAATTCTTCATAAAGAGCAAGGAAAAACAGGTAAGTCAGGCAAGACAAGTGGGACTTTGGGGAATTATGGCCTTTTTGAGATAATATTACACAAGCTCCTAATGCAGTGCTGTAAACCCAGTGAGGCTTAATACATATTTTTTTTCTTTTATTTCCAAATCTATTTCCACTTGTCTAAATTTCCAGTACACTGTTTTCCTCTTTTATGTTTTTGGCATCATTTAGATTCTTGATTGTACTTTGTATATTTGCAAAATGATAAGTGTTCCAGAGGGTAAAAAGGTAGGAGCTAATCTTAGACTTTGCTTTTTCTAATGTCTTTTTAAGTTATCACAGAAATTACATTCCAGTAATTTACTGAGAAAAGTATTTTTTTAACCGAGTTGCAAAGTTTAATTACATGATAAAAGAAAAGTAACCTTGACTTCAGTATACACAATTATGCTGATAGCCTCTCCCTTTCTTCTCTCTAAGGTGAAGTTGTTAAGTTAACTGATGTGAAGGACTTCTCCTTACCGCTGTGGCTCATATTTATCATCTGTGTCTGCTATTATGTTGCAGTGTTCCCTTTTATTGGACTTGGGAAGTGAGTATTCTCTAGCATTCCACTTTTGTTGGCTAAATTATGAGAATTCAGTCACATAAATACAATATTTTTAGCCAGAAAAGTTGCTTCTCTGATTATAGTTTATATGTATACAGGAATTGTTTTATATCCTGGGATACAGTTAGTTTTCTTGGCTTATGGTTTAGTATTGATTTAATACTTTGATTTTTATTTTTTTGAGGAAATACGTAACAACAATTTTTGATTGAAAATAATTGAATGCTTGATTTTAGATTAGTGTTCTTTTTTTTTTTAATTTCCTCTTTATTGCTTGGTTAGGAAGACTCTTGAAAATGGACATAGTGTATTGGCTCATGGTGACAAGGCAGATTTTTTTATTTACTAGGATTGCAATTCTACCAGACTCAAAATTAGGGTTCAAATCAAATTCTTATTTGATTTATCCTTTACCTCTTTTTTTTATTGGCAGCTGCTTAAACAGAGCAGTGTATGAGTGAGAGTGTGTTTATGGGGTGCATCTTGGAAATTATAACTTTTAAATTCAGTCTCTCATTTTAAATAATTTGAGACAAGAATCCTATACATTATATAGCAAAGAACCTGTCCAGTATTGCTTTACGCAAAAGAAGCAGTCTTAATTCATTGTAGTAATACATTTGGTTTTCTGAAAATTTGTGTTTACTGTTTACTGTACATATTTAAAAAAAGGGAAAAAATAGACATCAGGATATTTTATTTAGTTGGCAAAATATTTATATAAACACTAAAATTTTATCCAGTTACTTGATGATGACCATCACATAAGGTGGGAAAACAGTATCAAGAAGGAAAAGTTGTCTAAACTTAGAATTATTTGTATTCTGTTTTATTTTGCCTTTATTTTTTAAAAAACGGCTTATTATAAGAGAAGAGTGCTTATCTCTAACATGCTTATTTTTCCTTTTATTTTAGAGTTTTCTTTACAGAGAAATTTGGATTTTCTTCCCAGGCAGCAAGTGCTATCAATAGGTATTTCCTTAATTTTTATAAGTCCTTATTATGTGCCTAGTATGGGTCTTTATAACCAAATATTATAAAAATGTGTGTGATGTAACATTCACAGTGTGAAACCAAGACTGTATTAGGACTTGATTCTGAGGGGCCATCTTTGCACTAATGCAAAATCAAAGAAGTCTTAGACTAAATCTTTATGTTTCTATTTACTAATGACAGTTCTGGAAGATTGTTAAACTAAATGAGTTCAGCTTTGCTTTGCCTAGTAGTTTGGTGCACTTCTTGGATTTTTTATATTTTTGAAGCTGTGATATATTTTATTAAATATCTTTTATATTCTCCGGGCAGTGTTGTGTATGTCATATCAGCTCCCATGTCCCCAATATTTGGGCTCCTGGTGGACAAAACAGGGAAGAACATCATCTGGGTTCTGTGTGCGGTGGTGACCACTCTTGCTTCACATATGCTGCTGGCCTTTACGCTGTGGAACCCTTGGATTGCTATGGTAATGTCACTGTTTGCACCTGGGGGGCTCCGAGGTCAGGGAGGGCTGTAAAATGCATGTCAGAAGCTATACTCGGCTTCTCCGGAGGCAGTGCTTTGTGACAGTAGAAACACAATGACTTGATTTCAGTGTCTATGAAGTAAATATTTTTAGAGTGTGTGTATATAAATATATATAAGTAGATATATAAATAGATATATCTAGATATATAAATTATTAATACGTTAAGGTATTTTTAATTTCATTTGGCTCATTGAATAGGGTAACCTCAATGCTGATGTAGAATTTGAAACAAAGTAGTCTTATAAAAATAGAGTGCTTATTAGTTCCACTTGTTTTTCAGTACTTCGTTAAAAGAAGTCATTCCATCATAGGTTGCAAAAAATATCTATCAGCCCAGCGTCCATGGTTTCCAGTCCTCTTGTCTTTGACTATTAGTCGATCAAAAAGGCATAATGAATTCATCAAGTTTTTGTCAACTGTTCTTTAGACTCACTTTTAAGACCACAGGCCAAAGGCTACATTTCTTGCCTGCTCATAAAAGAATATCTTGAACATATGTATTTGTGCACTTGGTGAGGATTCTATTAGACAGAGTTCTAAAAGTAAAAATACTATAGTAGAGGCTTTGCACATTTAACATTTTGATAGATACTGTGAAAATTCTCCAGTGACTTTTCTATGCATTTATAGCTTTATCAATAATATAATAGAAGAATGTCTATTTTTTAGAATTGTTGCCATTTTTGGACATTGGCATTATTTTAGTTTTTGCCAATCTAATAGGTATGAACAATCTTATTTTAACTGAAATCATAAGGTTCCCTTTTTAATTGAAAAAAAGTCAGCATTACTTGTAGATGATGTTAATAAGCAGTGGTAGTTGGTTCTTTGCCTGGCTTTCCTGTTGGGAGAATTAAGAATTAAGAAAGACTGTTGGCATGATGTTGCTTTGATTGCTTAATTTGTAATTCCTTATAAATACTGGGAAATTAGCTTGCTTAAAATATTGATAATAACTTTGCAAATTAGTTTTGTTTTCCTGTTTGGTTCTTGACTACATCCTGTGCCCAGCCAATTATATATGTATATAATATAAAATGGTCAAGACAGTGTCCATGTATTTTGTCACTAGAGGGGTACTGTTAGAGAGGGCCAGGACTTTTTTGTATTGAATATGAGTGTTAGCCTGATGGCAATCAAATTTGCATAAACATTTGCATAAAAATAGCTATATTGGCTATTACGGCCCTCTTGCTAAACTGCATCAAAGGAAAGTCACCTTTTGGTTAATGTAAGTCTTTTACCCTTTTCTGTATTGCTTTCTGTAGTGTCTCCTGGGAATCTCCTATTCATTACTTGCCTGTGCATTGTGGCCAATGGTGGCATTTGTAGTTCCTGAACATCAGCTGGGAACTGCATATGGCTTGTAAGTATTTCTGCCATGGATCATATAATGTCTCTCTCTGCTGTATAATTTCTTTAGGATATGAAACTCCAGGTTTCCTGAATCAAGTCACTTTTAGGCTTCTGGGACATCCTTAGGTTTTCTGAATCTGGAAATAAGTAGAAGAGTCAGTTAATCTATGTATGATGTTATTGTGGCAACAAAAAATGCTTCAAGCCTCCAGCAAGAGAGCTGGAGTTAAGCTAACCCATAAGAAGTAATTGCTGACCTTATCATCACACTACTTATTTATCTGAGGGTTTCTCAGTGAGCAGTTGAATTCGGTCTCTTGATTCCAAAGGCAGGAGGGGGTTGGTATTCACTTGGCCCTTTCTTTCACTTAGCAGGAAGGTTTTGCATTCAAACTTCACTTAATGAGACAAGCTCCCTTCCTTACCTTTGAGCATGAAGTCTAGTAGAGGAAACAGTTATGGGATAAAAAACAAACCTAATCAGGTTATCCCTGGTTGAAAACAGCTTTTAGCACAAATAGGTGGTTTATAGATACTAAGATTTATATCAAATTGTTACTCTATGTGTGAAGACTTTTGAAATTGTAATGTGTTTTCTATTTTTTAAATTGTAGCATGCAGTCTATTCAGAATCTTGGGTTGGCGATCGTTTCCATCATTGCTGGCATGGTATTGGATACTCAGGGATATTTGTTTTTAGAAGTTTTCTTCATTGCCTGTGTTTCCTGTAAGTGTGCCTCGTGGCAACATTTATTTCGTTTCTTTTAATATGTAGCAGACTGTTCTTATTTATATTTTCAAAAGGTTTCTATTGTTGTTCAGTTTTCCGCTCTTTTAAACCAGATCTCTAAGATGAAGCTCAAATTTACCTAATTCTTACCCTGTGCATCAGAGTTTTCCAGCTCGTGACTTTCTAGTTCTCTGAAGATTCACACTCATTTTTCAGGAGATTTCTGTCCTTAAAGACAGTAGTGGAATCTGCTTCATATTTTGTTGCAAATATTTGGTATTTTTTAAAAACATTTTTCCCTTTAAAGTGGAACCATTTGAAGGGTCCTGAGTATATGTCCCTGGTGTGAATGTATGGACATTCATGTGATTTAGGTTTGAGTGCTCATTGTTAATTCATTAGGCAGTTTTAGATTACTTTTATTCTTAGTCCTGTTATTTACGTTTTACCTGTAGTGATTCATTGGTTAAAAATAGGAAGCATTAAGAAACTGTTGAAAACTATGAGTCAGCATTATTTCCATTGAGAATCTTCACCATTTTTTTCATCTGAAAAAAGTTCCTCATATAACATTTTTAAGATGCATTGTATACTTTGCTAACATGTATTTAAAATGGCAAAACTCAGTGCTATTAACAGGCTATTTTCATTTAGAGGGAACAGTGACTATCTGTATTTGAAGTATAATTATACTTACAGATAATTGCTTATGAATAGCCTGAATAATTTTATTATCTCATAATTTTAGAAATAAGCACAACAAATTAAAAAAAAAACAACATTTGGTTTTTAAGAGGTGTTTTAGTATAAGAATTTTAAATACTGGGTCATGAAAATGTTTTTGCTTATTTTTGATGCTACAACATGTGGTTTAATTTCAAGCCATAGATTAATATATATATTTGGTTCCCAAACCAAACACCATGCCATTTAAAAAATTTTTTGTTGCCATATTAATTTAAAGTAAATTAAGTGTGCCTCCCTTGTTAAGTTAAAAGGCAAGAACCTGACTTTCTGGGTTCTTTACTGGCTCTGGGCTTCTGGGAGTCTAGTGATCATTCATGTTCAGATGTTTGTTATGTGGACATGGTGTTTTTAGACCTAAAACCTCCAAAAGATTGCTTCTGTTTGGCCCTATGTAAAATGATAAACAGCCTTTGGGTTGACAGGAGTTATGGGGAAGTGCTGGGAAGGATGTGCACTTACAAAGAGAGAGGAAGGAGTAGCAGGGATGACCCGTGGGTGGGTCGGCCCCTCTCCTGCGTGTGTGTCTCAGCTTCTTTTTTACTGGTCATGCCATCCATCCCTGGGCTTAGGTAGCCCATGGAAAAAATGGTGTGTAACTTATTTTTAGTGCTAATTATGATTACTTAGGAACCATTAGGAAGGAATATATGATTTTTAAAGGGCCTATGTTTTTTCACTTTCAGTGTCACTTTTAGCTGTGGTCTTACTCTATTTGGTGAATCGGGCCCAAGGTAAGTAGAAGTTCAGGTTATTTCTTTTTCTTTTGAACTGAACTGGGGGCCTCACCGCATTTGGGAAGCACACTCCAGTTCAGCGGTCCACCTGGGCCGGAGCCGGGATTCGATCCTCGGTCTTCGGGGCTTCAAAGCAAGCGCTTAACCCTCTGAGCCATCCCGGCTTTCCCTAGGTCGGGGGTGGCGAACCTATGGCACGCGTGCCCAAAGTGGCACGCAGAGCAGTTATTTCGGCACGCGGAGCTGTGAATACCATTTAAAAAATTATTGTTTATGCTCTTATAGACATAAAAATAATGGATACCTCTATCTCACTTAATGGGTTGGCACGCGAGTCGAGCGAGTATACTCTCATTTCATAAACTTTGGCACTCAATCGCCAAAAGGTTCGCCACCCCTGACCTAGGTTATTTCTTAAACTCAATAGATCACCGTGTTGGGGTCACTGTATTGTCTGCATGCTTCTTTAGAGTCCACTACTTTAGTTCATGTAATAATGACATTCTGTTCATAGTGATAGAGACATTTCATTATGTAACATATAATTATGTATTCTGGGCCTTCACATTTATTAAAATTACTGTCATGGTCTGGCCAGTTCAATGTGTTTTGTAATATACAATTTTATATATTTTCTTTCTGTTAGCATAAAAAAGCATTTAAAAAAATAACATAAAAGCATTCCTGTGTTACTGTTTTATATTTAAAAAAATAAGTAAACAAATTTATAGCTGAAATTTACATTTTAAGGTTAAAAGTGTTTGATATGAGGTCTGACAATTAAGTTCATGGACTGGCACTGTGCGTGTATGTTGGCAGCACTGTACAAACAACTTGGTAAGGTTTTATAACCTTGGTATATCAGTGTCTCACAGCTGTGTTTGTGTTGTGTTGACATGTGGCCATGTCTTAGTGGTGGTCATTATTATTGCTGAGTGTTTTTGTATGCTATTGCAAGAATGTCAGAGTTTGAATTAGAACAATGAATGAACATTCATTTTCTTGTTAAGCTTGGTAAGAGTATAAGTGAAATCAGGGACATCTTAGTTCAAATTAATGGGGATAATGCCATGAAGAAAACGGTAGTGTACAAATGGATTAAATGTTTTTCTTGGAGGAGAGAAAGGGTCACTTGTTGATGAGAGATCAGGGCAGCCAGTAATGAACAGAACTGACAAAAACATTCCAAATATTTGTTGAATGTATGTCAAAATTGTTGGCTGACTTTCAGAAACATAGCAGACCAAGTAAACATTGATGGAGAAACAGTTAGGAAAATCTTAACTGAAAATTTTGGGGTATGAGAACTAGGTGAGAGCATAAATGGTCCCAAAGGAACTCCCTGATGAACAAAAACAAAGGAGAGTTAAAGTTTACCAAAACCTTTTGGGAAGGCAAGATGATGTTTTTGGCCATGTTATCACTGGTGATGAAACATGGGTGTACCAATATGACCCTGAAACAAAATGTCAAAGTGCACAGTGGAAGTCAGCCAGTTCTTCATGACCAAAAAAAGTTCTGTCAGTCCAAATCAAGACTCAAAACAATGTTACTAACTTTTTTCGATATCAGAGGGATTGTTCATTATAACTTGTACCACCCAGATAGTCAACCAGGTTAACTATTTGAAAGTGCTAAAAAGGCTGTGTGAGAGAGTTAGATGAAAACAACCTGAACTTTTCACCAACAGCTCATGGCTCTTGCATCACAACAAAGCACCATATCACACAGCAATGTCTGTGAGGGATTTTTTAGCCAGTAAACTAATTAACTGTATTGGAACACCCTCCTTACTCCCCTGATCTGCCCCCACCCCCCAAGTGACTTTTTTCTTTACCCAAAGATTAAAGAAATATTGAAAGGAAGACATTTTGGTGACATTCAGGACATCAGAGGTAATATGAGAGTGGCTCTGATAGCCATTCCAGAAAAAGAGTTCCAGAATTGCTTTGAAGGGTGAATTAGACACTGGAATTGGTGCATAGCTTCCCAAGGGGAGTACTTTGAAGGTGATTGTAGTGGTATTCAGCAATGAGGCATGTAACACTTTGCTAGGATCAGTTCGTGAACTTAATTGTCAGACCTTGTATACAAGGGCCATCAGGAAAAAATTCAGCCATTGTCAATGTAATGAGCACAGTTACGTGGCCAGATACTTTTCAGACAGCTCTCATAGAATGAGAAATTGGCATTTTTTTTTCTTTTGCTAATATATACTATGTATGTTTGTTCTTTTTTTCTTTGTTCTTAAGATTTTTATGTTACCCATATCAACTTTTGTAACTGGCTTGCCTTTGAAGGTTATTATATATTTAAAAGTATTTATACACATGCTGTTTAAATAATTTTGATCATTTCCTTTAATTTCTCTTAGTTTTAACTATTACTGAATGATAGTACATGTCCCAGTTAACAAAACCTGAAGCAATACATAAGCCCAAATTAAAAAAAAATAAATCCTAATATTAAGCCATGATTATTTGTATCATATAGGGATTCTTAAAATCATTTTTTTTTCCCCCTTGGGAAGGTTCTTCTTTCTCATCTTCTACAGACTTTCCTTTTACTTTAAGGTATATCATCAGTGCAAGTGTGTGTGTATTTGTGTGTGCACATGTATGTTCGAATTTTACTTTCAATAGTTGTGTTGCAAAGATTCTATGCTTATTGTGTTTTAGGTGGGAACCTAAATTATTCTGCAAGACAAAGGGAAGAAATAAAAGTTTCCCATTCTGAGTAAGTACTGAAAAAGAGAAAAGTTGTCTTTGTTTTGAAAATCTTTTAAACATTAGCATTTTATTTCAAGGTATTGGGATTAGACTCTTAAGAAATTAGTCTTTTTCTTGAGTTTAGAGAACTGACAATTATTTCTGGAACTACTATAACAAAATTCTTACTTTTGTCAGAAAATTTAAAGAGATGGATATCAAGGGTTAAAATGAAGGGGGAAAACAATTGGGCTTTAAAATTGCCTTCTGAGAGAAAGAGCTTTAGTATTTGTAATTTATTGAAGGGAAGGTCTTTGTCTTAAGTTTCTGTGCTAGGCTCATTCTTCCATTCTGAGATATATAGATACACACGCACATGCATGCATGCATACATACACACATCTATTTTTTTTTTAACTAGTTGAGATAATTTTTTATCATCTCTGGGTACTAACTAACATGCTATTCTCTGTTTTATGACTCATCTGTAATAAATTAAAGTATATAGAATGGGGTTTAAGTTAAATTTTTTTTTTTTCCGTGAGTATATGCTAAAACATAATAGTGATTTTATTTTCTATTATTTCTAATGTTTTAGACATTGGATCTTTTTATTTAAAAATTACATTTTTAAGTATGTACCATGGAACTGCAAGCCTTGTGAATTTTGAATAGGGTAAAATCTGGTAGAGCAAGGCTGTGTTTTGAGGGATTGTTTTTGGTTGTCTGAAATTTTCTTTTAACATAGTAATTCTACTTCTAGAAATAATATTTTTAAGAAAATAATTAGAAATGTTATGAATTTTAAATATCTTTGACAGTCTTGTTTATTATGTCACAAAACTGGAAACAACATAAATGTCCCAAAGTAGGGAAATAGTTAAATACATTATGATACATCCATATAATACGTTTTAAAAATCATGTTTTAGAAGGATTTTTAAAGTTAGAGATATGTAACATGCTATATGTTAAGCAAGCAAATGATGAAAGTGCAAATATTTTATTTTTTAAAAGTATGCAGGCATTTATATTTCTTAAACCTATTACTTGTATATCATGAAAAAAATTCTGAAAGAAAACTTACAGGCAGTAACAAATCCATTTGAATGGTAGGGTTACAAGAGTTTATTATTTTTTTTTGCCTTTCTATATTTTCCAAATTTTCTGCATTGATTTTGTGTTACTGTTTTGATCAAGTGGAGTTAGAACATTATCCAGCAAAATGTGAAACTTTTAATATTTGACACTGTGTTGTTCTGTAATGCTTACAGTTTTCATTTTGTTAACTAGATGGGGCTTTGTGTTATTTCCTCCACATTTTACTAATTTATTGCATTATGTTTTGCAGATGAGAAGTTTAAGTGACTGGGTCATGAGAATGGGCTGCACACGTCATTGGTTTGAAAACCTCCATTTTTTGATTATTCTAAAATTTAAGAGTTTACTCATTAGGAAAAATAATGTTCTGGAAGTTTATTATATTTAAGTTTCAAATATACCTATTTCAAAGTATATTTGTGAGGACTATTTTATCCTCTGAGTTTTGTGTGTTGCTGAAGAATTGTACTTTGAAGCAGGCTAATCAGCAGTGATGCTTAGAAAGTTGCTCTGGAACATGCAGGCGAACTTCAGTAAGGACAGTGAATGATGGAAATCATTGGATCTTGTATTGAGCTCATCTTCACAAAGTGTATCTTCAGAATATCTTCTTTATTTTAAAGCAAAAATATTTTTGAGGGGGTAGAATGGATATTTTATACAGAATAAACTATGGTATTTTAATAGGCATTTTCTTTTGTATTAGCTAATATTTGAAAGATATTTTTTTGAAGTCCCTTCATTTTTGCAAGTAGCAGATTGTGTTCTGCTCTCTTTAGTTATGAAAGATTGCGGAGCAGTGACCCTTTTGAGATCCTATCTCCATTACTGAGCACCTTAATTACTTAGAAACATAGTTTTGTGGTTCAAACTCTCTGTACATTTTTTATAATGACTAAAATGGCCTTTATATTATAACTGTATGTCTACATGGATAAATAAAAACTGTAAAAGGAATACTTGATGTCTTCTAACTTTCAATTTTCAAGAATTCTTAAAAACATTTTAACTCTTACTCATGTGGAAGATTATAAGAAAATTTGTGTTAGAATAAAGAAAATATGCCTAATTATAATTATTGTAAGATTGTGGGATTAACTTTTTCTTCAGAGTAGGTCCTTAAAGTAACATATATGTTTTTTACTTTAAATAAAATACAGATATGAAATTCCTCTGACAGACTTAAACACTTTTTAATTGACTCAATCTTATCATGTTAAAGTCAAGGAATTTTCATGTGTTTTGCTCTCTGTAGGCACACAGATATTTTAGACGACAATTATTAAACTAATGAATGTAGTTGTTTTATTGTTTAAAGTACATGACATAACATTGTATTCGTGAAACATCGGGAACAGACTGAAAGTGCATTCCTTGTTCAGGGTGAATTTTTTTACATGCATTTTTCTGATGTAAGTTTATCATGTCATTATTCAGCTGTCAGTTCTTTAGGCTTTAACTGCCGTGTGACTGTTCTAGCTCATGGCTGTTGAATGTTGGTCTCACCAGTTGGGGACAGTGCAGGAATCAGCTGCTGGAGGGCTTGTGTGGTGTGGCCCCTGCCTTAATCTTCCCACTACCTCTGTGCCCCGCGCAGTGAGCGGCGTACATTTTTCAAATGGTTTGTTCTCCTTCGTTTCTTTGGGGGTTTGTCCATGCTGCTCCCTTTGCTTAGAATATTTTATCCGAGTTTATTTACAACCTGGTTTCACAGCCTCAGCCCCCGCTCAGAAGCATTATTCCAGTGAAAACTCCTCTAAACCCTTCCAGAACGTATGGCAAGTTCTAAAATTCAGTGTGACCTTTGTAAAACCCTGTACTGTACTTCCCTTCTTAGCTTACCTCAGCGTGTAATGAAGAATTTGAGACATTGTGGGTTTCCATCTCTTCCTTTAGATTGTGAGCTCCTTGAGGGCAAGAGCTGTCTGCTATGTTAATGGTGACTGTGTTGATAGTGCCTAGCACAAAGAAGGCCGAACTATTTTTTGAATGATGCATAGATAAAAAGGAAAGTAAATTGGAATAACTTTGTAGGATAAATTGGCACTAAAAATAAAAAGACCTAGAAGGGGCACAGTGGTGGGCTGTGTGCCTTTTGGCTTAACAGTTCCAGTTTGTAATAATTTATCATAAGGAACCTATCAGGCACATATACATATACATATATATTAAAGATCTTCACTGCAAGATTGCTTATAATAGCCTAAAATGGAAACTGCCCATGTTTATTGGAATAGGGGATTTGTTAAGTATATTGTATCATATGTATAAAGTGAAATATCAAGCAGTAATTAAATGGTTTCATTAGCATACTGATGTGGAATGGTGGCATTATGCAGAAGATTCAGAGTGCTGTTATTTTTGTAAAAACAAACACAAACATGTCTGAAGGATATGTATATAAATGTCTGGATGATGACTCTGGGCTTATTTATATTTTCTAATTTTTCAACAGTAAATGTACGAAATTCAACACAAGTTTGAGTGCTACTGTTTGAAGAAAATGGTATTAGTGTTCAGAAGGGAGTATTTTCCAAAGAACTTTGAGAATGTAGGTGGGAGTTAAATGGTGGGGAGTTAGTTTACATTGACAGGAACAAAATTGCATGTAAAAGGAGCCATAGGAGACAACAATAGAGAACAGGGTATGGGCTAAATGAAACATACTCTATTTCTTGGTTCCAGTGATAGCGGGGAAGAGCTTCAGGTTGTCTGCAAGCTGTCCTTTTGTGAAATGCCTCCACCTTGGCCTCATGCACCTTGGCTTCTTCCCTTTGCATATTCTTTGAGGGCCCCCTGGGAGTGGGGTTGGGGGTAGGGGGAAGGGGTTGGTGAATTTAGAGACCTTGAGCAGGGAATTTGCTACCTAGAGATTGATAGGGGGAATCTTTGATGTTTTGTTAAGAAATACTGAAAAGTCCTTGACATCATGCATTCAGGCCAGACAGCTAAACTTTCTTCACACTTAACTACCACTTATTCCCAAGGTGTCGTGTATATGGTCATGTAGTCAAGTGACATGTCCTCTCCTTGGTAGGTCTTTATCAGTCCCACATCATGACAGCTGCTGCCGGGAGCCATTCCACCCCTGCTGTGTGACACAGTCGCTTCAGGGCAAAAACACCCGCACCGCATGTGTTCAGCTGGATTGGGTCCATATGACATATCTCTCTGTGTATATTTCCATTTTACCCTCTATGTTCTTAAGAAGGATGCCTCTCAAGATTTGGGAATGACTT
>PVKE010008684.1:9416-47159 GCA_004027555.1 Craseonycteris thonglongyai
AGTGCATAGTTATTTCTATTTTACTTTTTGACAGATAGAGAGAGAGACAGAGACAGAGACAGTTAGAGAACCAAACTGTGGGAACTCCCCAGTTCAGCATGTGGGTCCTGCCTGGGCCGGAGCCGGGATTCGATCCTCGGTCCTCATGGCCTCAAAGCGAGCGCTCAACCCGCTGAGCCGTCCCGGCTTTCCCCTGAACCATGGTTTCTTGATGGGCAAGGAGGTTATTTGGTATCCCGACAGCCTCATACAACTGGCCATTAAAGAAATGTGCCCCCCTCATTCTTACACCACACCCATGATCCCCAGTAAGATACTGGATACACCCTCACTTCCACGGCACGTGATACAAGATCCTCCATGATCTAACTCCCTGCCAGGTCTTGTTTCCTGAGACTAGGTTCCTTATACTAGAAGCTACAGAAGGATTAGACGTTTTTCTGGGTTTTCTTCATGGCCTGGCCTCTGTGTACGCACCGTGTTTCAGTGACTGGCGCTTCTCTGTGTGGCTTTTTACTCATTGTAAGCTGAGTATAGTCGGGTTCTAGCTCAAGCCAGGCTCACATTCCTTAGACCCTCAGGTTTTCAGTCCTCACTAGTCTTCTTCCAGGGGCGCTCCTAATTAGCTCCCCCAAAGGCAACCTCCTGCCCTATATCTTCCCTACAGAGACATAGAGGTAAGTACCATCTGCGTGTATCTGGCACCATTTCCAGCAACAATAGCAAACTTTTGGGGCTGGGAATACCAGATGTGGGACTGGATGAGTCTTTGGAAACTTTTTTAAATCCTGGGGCCATTTTAATATTTTTTAGAGACATAACTAAATGAACTGCGTGGCACAGAAATGAATTCTACTCAGGGAAGTCTGGGATGACCATTCCCCACTGCCTTGTGTACCTAGCCTGTGTTTGGGGTGCAGCTGACAGCAGCCGCACCTCACCAAAAATTGTGGGGTTCAGAACAGCTTTGCTTAAAGCAGGGGTCCACAAACTTTTCCTCCAAAAGACCTGCTAGTAAATAGTTTAGGCCTCCTGGTTTCTGTTAACAGTTCTGCCACCACAACTCAAAAGCAGCCAGAAGCAATATGTGAATGGCAGGGCTGTGCTCCAATAAACTTCACGTGTGGACACCAAAATTTGAATTTAAAATAATTTTTCACACATCTTGAAATGTCACGCTTTTTAACATTTTCCCCCCAACCGCTGGAAAATGGGAAGACCGTTCTCAGCTTGTGAACTGTACAAGAACAAGTGGCAGACTGGATCTAGGCTGGACCAGCGGCTTTGCTTCATCATTCTTCAACTTCCCCTGCAGGGTTTTCAATGAGATCGCCCGGTCTTGTCCTCAGGGATCCTGAATCAGAAATTTAGGGAGGGGCCTGAGTATTTCTAACCGGTTCCCAGGTAATCTGTTGTTGCAGGTCTGGTGATGACACACTTTGAGAACCACCAACGCAGGGCTCTAGAATGGCCAAGAGCTTGATAGTGTGGACAAAAAAAGGGGCCACATCCTAAACCTGGCAAGTTCAGGGGAGGCCAGCAGGGTGGGCCCTACAAACTCAGAGACTGAAAGTAACCACATAGGATGGTGTGAACATAAAAATATCTAAAAGCAAGTCGTGGCGGGTAGTCACATTCTTGTCCTGTAGATCCCTTGTTTCACAAAGGTCAATCTTTACCTTAAATGAGCCTATTATTGTTTTGCATTTAAGGTAACATAACCTTAGAATGTCAGAGTCATCCATTTTTCCTGACCCCTTAGGGCACAACCCACTGTACCAAAGCACAAGCCCTCAAACCCCTCATTGTTCTCTTGTTCCTTGATATTCAATATATCAGAATTTGGAATAAGGAAGGGTTTATTCATTGAGATGGCGCTGACCTGAGTAGATGGGAGCATTCTATATTTTCTCAAATTCATCTTAAGCATGCTAGAGGTTCAAGTGCCCTCTATGTCCAGAGAAGGAAGAAGAAGCTGGCAAGATATCAGATCTTAGAAAGGCTCTAAATCTCCAGATTTCTTTGTTCTCTGTGAGTCTGAAATGGGTTCTGAGCTTCCTGTCTTCTGATCAATTAGCATATCTATAGCAGGAGCTCTCAGCCTAAGTCAGGGAGAAACAGTTTCATGGGTACAGATGCTCCACGAAGGGACATTTATGCCTTGCTTCTAGGCCAATAGGAAAGGCAGAGAACCCTTCTTGAGTCCATTGATTTTCAATTGCTTTCAGCTCAAAATAAGCCATATGCCAGTACTCCTGGGGTATATTTCGGGGTGGCATAGCCTGACCCCCTTCACCACCATCATCGCTGGCTTGGCAGCCAGTCTGCTGCAAGGTGAATCATGCTTCCCCACTTTGTGACTTTGGTATAGTTACTGAAAATTCTCTAAGCCTCAGAACCCTCATGGGTAAAAGAAGAGGTCAAAATAGTACCTATCTCATAGACTTAATGGAAATGTAATGAGTTAATGTGTGTAATGAGCTTAAAACAATGCCTAACAAAGAAAAGATTAAGCACTAAATAAACATTAGCTACTATCATTAGACAGATGGCAGGCTGGGCCTCACAGGGCTATGGTCAAATGGAGGTCACTTTTATTTTCTGCTAGTTTTTTTAAAATTCCACCTTTGTCCCTCCAAAGAGTGTGACAGCAAGATTCAGTGGCATGACCTTGGGGCTTTGACAATAGCTGGAAGATCTGTAGATGGTGTCAGTGCAGCCCGGCCGCTCCTGGGGCGGGGCTCCATCTGCTTCCGGTTGCTCTGACCTGAAAACTCAACTTCATACCTTCGGCTGCAGGACTGGAGCCGGCCGGCGGGGGGCAGTACACGCGCCACTTCAAACTAGGACAGTTAGTATATCGATTATTAGAGCTGTGGGCA
This sequence comes from Craseonycteris thonglongyai, assembly GCA_004027555.1. Taxonomy (NCBI): domain Eukaryota; kingdom Metazoa; phylum Chordata; class Mammalia; order Chiroptera; family Craseonycteridae; genus Craseonycteris; species Craseonycteris thonglongyai. Next base: position 12,299 of record PVKE010008684.1, read on the forward strand.
CTTGAAAAACAGCAAATGCAGGGAACAGCTTCTCTGAACCGCCTGAAAAAGGAGCTCAATTATCATAAATCCGCCCCTGCCCCCCAGTTCATCAACGGAGTCAATTGACAACCACTCCCCTCCAAGAGAAGAGACCAGAAGCGAACAGCATACCCAAACACACTTTGTCACAAACTATCATACCACCTGTCTGTTCTTCTAAAGGACCAGTAGACTTCCCTAAAAACCGTTTCCTCTCCCCCAAGAGGCCTGCACGCCCCTCTCCCCCTTACTCTGATGGTATTTAAGCCTGAATTTGAAACCACTTCTTTGAGAAACTCATATTTGCTGGTTATCTCCCATGTGGTATAGAGGTCATTCATTTTGTTTTCCTGTTAATTTTTTATTACAGGGGGTCTCTGCCAAGAACGCAGAACAAAAAGAAGAGATGGGAATACCTGTTTCCTCCCTTACACCCATCTCCACCCACTTCTCAGGCTGGTGTTCTCTTACTCCTGTCTTTGTTCATTGTGGCTCATTCTTCCCATCTCTTCTTTTTCCATGCCCCAAGCTCTCTGAGCGCCCTGGACCTTCCTGTCATAGTCCTTGTCCCCACTGTGGGTCAATTGCTTTTGTGAGTTGCTTGTCTCACATCTGTCTCCACCAGACTGTAAGTCAACGACCACAGGGCCTGGGTAGTAATCAACAATGAAAACACAGCATCCGGCGCCGTTTCTTTCTTTTTTTTAAGATTTATTTATTGTTTTTGAGAGAGAGAGAGAGAGAGAGAGAGAGAGAGAGAGAGAGAGAGAGAGATACAGAGTCAGAGACAGAGAGAAGGGGGAGGGCCCAGAGCAGTCTCCATAGTTGCACATCATTGGTTTTTCCACATAGTTTCATTCCACAGGTAGGCGGGGCTGCACAGGGCAGGAACTGGGCCGGGGTCTTCATCCCGGTGAGAACTGAACTGGGGGCACTCCCCAGCTCAGCATATGGGTCCACAAGGGCCAGGGCCAGGATTTGATCCTCGGTCCCCGGGGCTGCAGAATGAGCACTTGACCCACTGAGCCATCCTGGCTTTCCCTGGCGCAGTTTCTTGTATCCCGTAGGCCTCAGGAAAATATGTGGGGAGTGAATGAAAGAATATTGGGGACCAAGAAAGTCGCAGGAGAACGTGCCATGATACAGGACTTGTTGGAGCGGCTCAGTTGGTACCTGCAGTGAGAAGGCACTGGCAGGCTACACTGAACAGTTGCCACCATTCACTAAGTGTCTACTATTTGCCTCGTAAGCACTGATTGAGCATGTGCAGTGGGCAAAACCCTGAACTTGACACTGGGCCGTAGCAATGGACTCACCAGCCAGAAAGCCCAGCCCTCAGAGAGCTCTAGGCACAAATGCTCTATTTCATTGTAAATTGTAACAGATAAATTGCAAGAATAGCACAGGGACCTCTCCCGTGCCCTTTACCAAGATTCACCAACTGCCTTCATTTTGTCCCATTCTGAGTGAAATTTTTTTTTTTTAATGTTAAACTGTAGTGAATAAGAGTTAGACAAATTGTGGTAGAGGATTTGGAGGTTTAAACAAGTGCGTGGAATTTCGTGCCTCCGCCAGTTGCCGTGAAATGTTTTATTCCTTTCTCTCCTAATCATGAGTCACTGAGGTGACTACATTCCCCATAAAATGGGTGACTGCATCCTCAGCGTGGTGCCTGAGGAATGAAATAGTGACAGAGACATGTGTGTTTTAATAACCTCTGATGGAAGACATACAAAAGTAATACCGTATATACTTTATTCCCGTTTCCTGTCTCATGCAGCTAACAGCTGTGACCGATTTTATTTTTGTTACTAGGATGAGCATACATTTTCCCATTTCCCTCATGGTAGGATCTTGCCCTCCTCCCACCCCCTCACTCCTAATAGTCACATGCGTGCATACCCAGCTGCCTTTACAATTGCATCATTTGTGATCTCCCCTTGTTGCCATGGCAGCATGAAGGATTTGGAGGTTGTGCTTCCCTTTGTGAAGATTTTTTCTTTCTTTTCTTTTTTTGCATTCCTCATCTCAGCAGTTAAGCATTGTGAGCTGATTGAGAATTCAGATGTCCTTTTGTAGGTACTTGTGTCAAGTGACACTCTCTTACTGTTCTCAGCGTCTTTTCACCTAACATTTGATCGGATCCAGGATGGCGATGCTGTGCAGTTCAAGGGGCTTCTGTTCTCATGGTGGTCAGCAGAATTCCAGGGGTGCTGTTCTCATGGCAGTCCGCTTTCCTCCATGCTGTGCACTGTTGCCCTATCAACCTTCCCTCACCCTCCAGCTGATGGAGGTGCTTTCAGCCAATGCAGATTCACCTGTTTAGGTCTTTAAAATCTCTTAGGGCCTATGATGTGTATTGGACAACTGCAGCTTGGGCATTTCTAAGTCCTGAGAAGGGGAGGCTGGGATGGCTCAGCAGGTTAAGTGCTCATTTTGCAGCCCTGGGGCCTGAGGATCGAATACCGGCCCTGACCCATGCGGACCCACATGCTGAACTGGGGTGTGCCCCAAGTTCAGTTCTTGCCGGGGCCTATGTGGGAGGCTCCCGGCCCAGTTCCTGCCCTGCGCAGCCCTATGCCCACCTGTGGAGTGAAACTATATGGAAAACTAATGCTGTCAACTATGGAGACTGCTCTGGGCCCTCCCCCTTCTCTCTGTCTCCCTCTCTGTCAAAAAACAGTAAAAGTAAATCTATTAAATCCTGAGAAGCTGAGTGAAATGCTCTACAGTTGCAGAAGTATCAAGGTGATCTACAGCCTATTGCAAGAAGTCTCTGAGCTTCTTGGTGAGAGACTCAAAAGCATTTAGCATGGGCCATTTAGTTAATTTTCCGGAGAATACTTCAGCTTTGACTGTGTTAATGCTCTCCAGCCAAAGTCCATTGGAAACACTCCTGTTGTTGAACGTGTTGGATTTATTACCCATTACAGCAAAGGTAAACACACACCATGGGCAACCAGTGGGCATCTCAGGAAGAGGGGATGGAAAGGTGTTAGGGGGTTGGGCTTGTGTTCGGTGACTTGGGAAGAGTTTAAGGAAGAACGGCTTTGCTCTAGATGGCATGTGGTCAAGAAGCAGGAAAAGGTTCACAATTACGTACCTTAGTAAATCTTATCTATAAAGGAAAAAGACAAAAACAAGGCTAAAGCTGTGATTGGTAAAGAAGAAGCAGCCACTCATATTTGCCAGGGTGGGGGCAATTTGTTCATTTTTGTGGTTGAATCATTTCTGTGGCTCATGTCAGCGTCTGTGTTCAGACACGAGTACAGAGAGGCCTTGTTTTGGCCTTGACCCATCATCGATAGTCATAGAACGGCCCTGTCTGACGTCAATGCTCTGACGTTCGTTATGTTCCCAGAGGGCAATTTTCTCATGTAATAGATTAGTAAGTATTCTTTTTCTTTTCGAAGATTTATTTTATTGTTTGAGAAAAGGTGAGAAAGAAGGAGTAGGGCCCAGAGCAGTCTCCATAGTTGTATAGCGCTAGTTTCAACATGGTTTCATTCCACACAGGTGGATGTGGGACTGCGTGGGGTGGGAACTGAACTGGGGGCCTCCCGAATGGGAGGCGAGAACCTTCACCACCATTGTGGCGGTTACTGGTTGCATCACAACTCAGCTTATGGGTCTGCACGGGCCGGGCTGCAATTTGATGGCTGGACCTTGTGGTTGCAATGCAAGCACTCAGCCTGTTGAGCTATCCCGGCCTCCCCCAGTTAGTATTCTTAACCCTTTCACTGCGCTGGTATTTTATTGTTGTATGCGAAGTGGTTTCAGGGATATCCTCAAGTAAATAAGAAATGGAAATCTGATTATGTCGAAACAATTTTTGAAGGTGACCGTGACTCCATCCAGTGACTAAAATACAAGTGTTTTATTATAAACTGCATTGCCACACCTGCCTGTACTGTAATATAATATGCGGAGAGGAGAAAAACGTGAACGAAAACCAAGATGAGGCATACTCGTCATACGCATAGCAGCAATAGCAACTCATGACGAGACATTATCATCACACGCAGCGAAAAGGTTAAAGCTTGATATTAGCCAGTATTAATTGTGCTGTGATGAAACTGGCATCTTTGATGGGGATATAAATAGATAAAAACCAACACCCCCCTAAACATGAGTAAGAGGAACCCCTCTGTACTTTAGAGGAGCCCCTTCTAGCCTTGATCTGCCACAGATCATCCTTGTGGGGTAGAGTCTCTAGGGTTAAGCCAACCGGATAACACAAACCCGCACCCCACCCCTCAGGATCATACTCAGTACCTAGGACCCTACACTTCTCCGTGTGGGTGGCCCTGTGCTCATGGCAGGAATTGCACAGGCCTCTCTCCTTGTCTATTTTCCCAGAGGTGGATTGTGCTGCTGGTGTGTGCACCTCCGGCCTGGAGGGGGGCCCACTGGCGGCTGATGGCAGGCTGTGGATGCAACGTGGGTGGGAAGCATGCGGTTCATCTGCTCACATGGAAGCACCGCAAGCAATTTGCCTTATGGACTGGGTCCAGGGTGGGAAGAGACAGAGATGGCCTGTGGGCTGTGACCCATGCAGAATGTCCCAGGGTGAAACGTCACGGTGTCTGAGAATACTAAACTTGAACCTGGCCTTCCTGGTAATGATGAAGGTATATTTGTCAGGCTAGGAGGATAGAACATATTTTTATGGAATGGTTTGTAGCTTGATTTATTTAAGTATTTACAAGTATGATATACATCAGCCTCCACCTGTACTTCTACTCTTGGCTTCACAAGGTTAGGGTGGGTCTAGGTGCAATCAGTGTGGAACAATATTTGTTTTGTTTTTAATTTAAAAAGTGTTCATGTTTATTCACTCTTAAATTCCTCCAGAAAGTTAGGACATAGAAATAGTCACATAAGTCATGTAAGTACAAATATTTTTAAGTACCAGGATGTTTATTGTATCTTCATAATTATGATAATAATAGTAATAAAATATGCCAAGTTCTTTACTGAGCACTTTAAATATTTTCATTGAATCCCCATACTATTATCTCTATAGTATAGAAGAGAAAATTAAAGTTTAAAAAAATTAACCAGTTCCCATTATTTTAGCTAATATGTGGCCAAAGCTGGGATGCTGGCTTCCCCACCCCCCACCCCAATTTCTAATTATGACATTTTTCAAACCTAAAAAAAAGTTTCTGTGTATGTGTGTGTGTGTATTGTAGTATTTTTTTTTTTTTTAAGTTGAATGGGGATACCAGGATAGCTCAGCATTTGAGCACCTGCCTTGCAGCGAAGGTTCTCTTCTGTCATGCGGGAGGCCCCCGGTTCAGTTCCCACCTTGAGTGCCCCCACATCCACCTGTGTGGAGTAAAACCAGGTCACAACTAATGATGTACAACTGTGGAGACTGTTCTGGGCTTCCCCGTTTCCCCCTTCTCTCTCTCTCACCTTCTCTCAAACAATAAAATCAATCTTAAGATAAAATAAAATGCAAGTCTGTGACTTCTGGTGATGTGTCCGTGCTGGTCAAGGTGGGTGGGGCAGGGTTTCAGTGGCTCTGCACAGACTAGACATTTGAGTTCCTCGGCATGTTATTGACAACCCTGCATGACAGTGCTCATTTTCCTACATCTCCATCGGATCTCCCTCAGCAGCAACTCTCCCCAAAGCAACGCTCTGAGTTCCTGCCCTGCCCAGCTGCTGGCTCTTGGCCTGCCCTCATCTTCATTCCACATGCTCCATCTCTTAAAGGGAACATGGTGATTCGGAAAGACTAGGGCAGGCCTGAGAAGTCTGCATTTCTTACCTGTTCTTGGGTGATGCTGGTGCAGCCGTCCCAGACTTCACTTCTGCCAGCTTAGAGCTTCTTCTGTCTAAAATTGATTTATCACCTCACTTATAGGTGGAATATAAAACCGAAAGTAACAAAGAAACAAAACCTCATGGACACATTCATTAGTTTAGTGGCTACCTGAGGGTAAGGGGGGAGGTGGGTGGGAGAGCTGGTGGTGGGGAGTAGGAAGGGGGAATCAAATATATGGTGATGAAAAGAGCTGATTCTGGGTAGTAATCACATAATGCAATGTATAGGCAATGTAATGTAGAATTGTACACCTGAATACAATGTAATTGATATCAATGTCACCCCAATAAATTTAATAATTAAAAATAAATAAATAAAACTGATTTATCTAAGCCAGTCAAGGAAGGACAATTCCACTCATATGAAGTATGTAAAGGAGTCAAACACAAGAAGCATCCTTCATTTTAAATGCATAAAAGAAACTGCAAAACTTATTCTATGGGGCATTTGAGATCTTGCTCCCTGGTATATGTTGTCAGTTTGGCTCAAATAAATTCTTCATAAAAATTCTTTACAGGTTGGGATGTTTCTTACATTGGCATATACATTTGTTTTTTTGTATTGACTCTGTAGTCAAGGAATTCTTAGTTCACTTACTCTAATTGTTTATGTTCATTTATTTGGATATTACTATACAGTTATGACAGAGGCAAATAATTTTATTTTTTCCCTTCTAATCTTTATATCTTTTTCTAAAAATGTATTGTGCTAGCTAGGACCACCAGAACATGTTTAATAGATATGCTCATAGCAAGTATCTCTTTCCTAACCTCAAGTGAAAAGCTTTATTTTGTAAATACAAAATTTTCATCAATACCTTCATATAGTCAAGGAATATATATTCTTGGAATTTCTAAATACTTTTTGATTTTCACATTATATGTTTCATAACCTAACCTTTTTATTTAATATAAATATTATGTAATGAAATATTGTTCTATAATATTTTAATACCTATGTGGTATTCCATCATATGCTTAGACTATAATTTATTTAACCAATCTCCTAGTGGAGTTTTCTATTACCTCTGAGTCTCTGACACATTAGTCACCTTCCTGTTCTCATGTTCCACCACCACGTCTATTAATAGGCGCTGAGTATGTATGAGGAGGCTGTTGTAGGCACCATCTGGACTACAAGGCTGAAGTAGCTCTCAGAAAGTTTATAGTTTGGTTAGAAGATCCTGATAGAGGAGCAAAGGCAACGGGCAGAAGAAGGATGGACTGGCATCTTCCAGAAGAGAAAGCTGCTGGAAGAAGTATGAGATGAGCCCGGAGTTCGAGGCAGAGGCAGGTCACCCAGGACTGAAAGCCTCAGCAAGGATTCGGGACTTCATTCTGAGAACTGGAGAAGCATGTGAATGACATGATACAATGGGCATTTTAAAGTCCTCTTGCTAACTTAAAAAGAAAACTTTTAGCTCTTTATAAAGCTTCACTGCGTGACCCTTCACTGACCACTGGACTCATCAGCCCAAACAGTCTGCTTTACTCCCCACCCCACCCCTTCAGCCCCACATAAGCCTCAGCCCAATACAACACAGTTCCCTCTAAATATGAAGACCTTCACTGACCACTGGACTCATCAGCCCAAACAGTCTGCTTTACTCCCCACCCCACCCCTTCAGCCCCACATAAGCCTCAGCCCAATACAACACAGTTCCCTCTAAATATGAAGAATGCATAGCAATGTATTTAAAGCATGTCAGGGATGAAAGGAAGGGATTCACACTGTATGTCACAGTGAAAACTTAATCTTCGAATATCCCCCATCTGAAAGTTCTACCACATACATCAGTGGCTTGATTGCTCTCATCCCGTGTTCTCCACCCTCGGTTCTTTTCCTGCCACCCTTCGTGCTTTTCACAGGCGTAATCTCATCATCTCGTGATTAAATCTTTGCTCTCACTTCGAATGTGTGGGGCAGTGGGAAGGAGAAAGGTACAAGGGAGGACAGCAATGCTGGGGAAGACAGATGCAGATGTGTTGGGGGATGCTTGGAGCAACACTTTATTATGAAGTTAACGTCTGAAACAGGTTACTCTTCAGTATTTTAATTTATCTGAGAAGAGTGTTCACAAATAAACAATTGTAAAACAAAAACACCCCTCTCCCTCATAGAAAAAAATGGTTATTTCTGACAATACCTTAAGGAGACCCAAGCAAGAATGTGATTAAAATTTATAAGCATGAGCTTGAGTGCCTTTGTCCACTGCTCCTCCGTGTTCCGGTGGGTTCTAATGGACCACAAGCCGCCACCCGCTCCACGCTCTTCTATCAGGCCTCTCTGCACGTGAATCCTGTGGGGCATGTGGACACCCAAGCTGCCTTTCTCGGCCTCTTCCTTGAACTGTTGCAGGCAGTCCAGGAAAGCCATCATGGCCTTGTCAAACGCGTTATGCCTGCAATTCCCCGGCCCCCCGTTACAGAACAAGGGCAGCTCGACCGCGTCCTCTGCCAACGACCTCAGGTAGGAATGCTGTCCGCAGGGGAAGAGCCGGAACCTCTGAAACTCCAGGCCCACGGTCTTGGACAGGGCCAGGAGCAGCAAGGCGGTCTGCCCCCAGGCGGCGTTGATCTCCTTCCAGCCCACGGGGACGGAGGGCAGGCAGCCCAGCCTGAAGTTCCTGATGGACGCCAGCGGGCCCTCGTGGTCGATCGCAAACGTGGCCCTGAAGGCGTTGGTGTTCTCCAGCCAGTCGAGCTGGGTCTGGGCGGCCCGCAGCCGGTTCTCCAGGCTCCTTAGCTCGTCTTGCAGTTCCAATTGCTGCCATTGCAGTTCCCTGCACCGGCGCTGGTGCTGCCTCTCCTGCTGGTCCAGCGCCTGCGCCTGTGCCGCCCGGAGCGCCCCGGCTGCGCGCTCGCGGCGCGTCTCCACCTCCTGCAGCTGCAGCACCAGCCTCGCTTCCTCCAGCTCGGCGTCCTCCAGCGCCTCCCACAGCCTCTCCCTCGCGTCCTCACTTACTCTCCCCGCGGTCTCCAAGCAGCGCTGGTAGTTCCCGTTGTCCGCTTCTGAGATGGCGAGTTGGGTGTCCAGCTGCTCTAACAGATTGTCAGTACAGTGTTCACACAGAGGGTAGTCCGGATCCTCTGCCCCAGAAAGGATGTCGCAAAGGCCCCTCATGGCCTTCTGGATGCTACTGAGTGTTCTTCCAGAGCCCAGCTTCCCAAGCAGGGTGAAGACCTTGGAGCTGCAGCTGAACTCCCTACTTTCACAGGTGAGGGACCTTCGCGGGGCATCATCCTCTAGCTTTTCCGTGTCTCTCTCCACCCTAGGGAGAGGGCCTTCCTCCCAGGTTTCCCCTGACGCCGCCCGAGTGGAGGGGCGCTCCGAGGCCTCAGGTTGTTGGCTGGGGTCAAGGCCCCAGGTCTCCGCAGACTGGCTCAGCTTCATGGGCTGGTGGCAGTGCTGGCAAATGAAGCGGATGGAGGACATGCCGAGCCTTTGGCTTTGAACGCGGACTCCAAGTTTTCTCTGGCTCCCCAGGGACTTCTCCATTTATACGTGGTTTTTTTTTTAAGCTCCTTTAGAGGAGTGACTCTTTTAAAATGCTACTTCAATCCTCCTTAGATACCTGTAGACCTCGGATAGCAATTATCTAAAAGGAAAATCCAATCAGCTCTCTTTCCTTCTTTACTGTTCTCAAGGTATATCTTAAGAGCGATCTTGCTAAAACCAAAATCTGATCATGGTACTTCCCTCCTTAAAATGTTTAACATTCTTAGTTTGCCTTAAGATAAAAATCTTATCACCTTAACCTGACACCAAGCCTCTGCCCATGGTTCCAGCTTTTTCTCTTCCCATTTCCTGTTCCCCTCACCCATGGGCTCCTGTGTGTTCCCACAAATGAACTGAATTTCAATTCTTCCAATGTATCCTACTGTACCCTCTGACTGGAATATTCTCCCTCCCTTGCTCAACCTGGATAACTCCTACTCCTCTTTTAGGCCTGGTTAGATGTCACTTCTTCCAGGAAACCTGCCCCGATTTAGACCCTCTTCTCTGCTGACACACGTAACATTCTTTATCACATAGTGATATAATGAGCACATATGTAAAAGATATTTGTTTAATTAACAAATCAAATTAAGTACCGTATTTTCCGGCGTATAAGACGACCAGGTGTATAAGACGACGCCCTAATTTTACAGTTAAAACATAGGTTTAGGCCTATATTCGCTGTATAAGACTACCCCCCACTTCCGAGGCTGTAGTCTTATACAGCGAATATAGGCCTAAACCTATGTTTTAACTGTAAAATTAGGGGGTCGTCTTATACGCCGGAAAATACAGTAAGTAGTTTGGAGGTATTCATCTTATCATCACCTCAGCCAGAGGCTAAGATAACAAGATTAACATAAAAAGCACTTGCATAACCTCAATAAACTAACAAAAAAATTTACAAATATGTTGACTTCTATCAGTTAATCATCCAGTTAAGCACACTACTAACAAGTCAGAGATACTTGCTCTACAACACGGGTGTCCAGTCTTTTGGCTTCCCTGGGTGACATTAGAAGAACTGCCTTGGACCACACATAAAATACACTAACAATATTGATAGCTGATGAGCTATAACATTGCAAAAAAATCTCTTAATGATTTAAGAAGGTTTACAAATTTGTGTTGGGCTGCCTTCAAAGCTGTCCTGGGCGGGAAGTGTCCCACGGACTGCAGGTTGGACAAGCTTGATGATGGATCAACCACTCAAAACCACTAAAACAATCATCACAGTTTGCTATGAATACAGGATTTCAGTGTTGCAAAGGGGTGCAGGACACCCTCTGAGATTGGCAGGAATCTGCCACACAAAGTCTGCCTTTTCTCAGAATTCTTGGGGAGCAGCAGAATAAGGAACTGCTTTCAAGGCCATAGTTGGTTGAGTCCTGATTCATCCCTGGAAATTGTCCGGCAAAGTCACATCACTGCTACTGGCTAACCCTCATTTTAATTGCACCCACTAAAGCCAAGCCACCCCGAGCTTTGAATTGTAACTAGCTCAAAGGCAAGAATTCGCAGACTGGCTAAGGAAACAGCTGAGTTGGGGAGTGGGGGTTGTTTTGGACTCTGGATTATCTGACAATTGAATAATGCCTCCAGGATAATCCAGAACCCAGGTGTGGAGCTCTCCTTTAATGGGTGGAACTGGAATTTCGCTCTCAGAAAGTAAATTCCTTCTTATTTCTGGAGATTTTCCCTCTGGTTCTTATCTTCTCATTCTAGGATCTCTTCTGTGAGGGCTGAGGGGGGGGGCCAAGAGGGCCAATTCTGTGGCTTGAAGGGTATACGGGGCATCGGTTTCTGCAACACTGGATAGCCAGGACCTGGAAGAATGATCTGGTCTCCACTTTGCTCATTGGGGGTGGGGGAGGGGGGGCCTTATTTTTTGCAAGCTTTCTGGAAAAACATGTCTATATTTACTATCTCCAGCCCTCCCCCTGCCCCCAAACCCACCCTAATTCAGCTTTATTTTCAGCATGCTATAGACGCTGTCTTATCAAGGTCTCAATGTTACTCATGTTGCTGTATCTTATCTTGGTGGGATATGAAGCAAAGGCCTTTCCCTAAAAACTAAGAATGGGGCAAGAAAATAAAAATAAATACATAAATAAATAAATAATCATGAAACAAACACAAATAATAAATAATACAAGTGAGGTTGGGGCAGCAAAGAATGTGTGTGACACTTGTCTAGATAAGTAGGAGAGTGAGTGAACAGGTGAGAGAAATGAGATTGAGATGATGACTTGTCACTTGTCAAGGTCCACACATGACTCCCTGCCATGAGCGGGAGAACATTTCTCTTGAGCCACTGTCTCTTGAATGAGTGTTGCCAGGCAAGCAAGACTAAACCAGGGAGATGAGGGAAGGGGAAATGGTTAGGAAGGTGACTATGCAATGCATACTGGGAAGGAAGGATGGGGCTGGGAGGTAGAAACTGGGAAAAAAGTGATGGGGTTTATGTGTTTCTATTCTGGGGGTATTGAAGGAGTGTTGGAATCAGGGTGTCGTGATACCGGATAAGTAAATATAGGAAGCAGTCAGAGGGTGTGAGTGAAATGGCGATAAAGGAGGGCTTGATCCCCTAAGTCTACAACCATCTTTCCTTGCCCCATCCTAGATCAACCTTCCTTCGGTTCACCAGGTGCATCATACAGAAGTCTGGAGTCAGTCTTGGGTTCTAATCTTCCTTATTTTACAGGTTACTTAACCCTTTCAATGCTCTGATTCTTCATTTAAAAATGAAAGAAGCCATTTTCGAGGATTGCTTTGATGATTATATAAGATGATGGTTAGAAGCTCAAACATTTGTTTCCTCTCACTCCCAGTTTCCTGCAGCAAATGCCTGTCTCACTCCTTTGCCTCTTTCTTGCTCCTTGAAACTTCTCAGAAAAGGAGCCTCTACTTACTATTTCTAAATCCTCATCAAATACTCCTTAAGCCTTTGCAATCTGGCTCCTATCCCCACAATTAATGAAATATAATGGTTCTTGCTAAGATCAGCAATGAACTTTTAAATAGCACACCTCAAAGCATCTATTCAGTCCACTTTCTAAACTGGCTTTTTATTCTTTTAACATTTGTATCTCCTCATTAAAGAAGAAAACAAAATCCTTATATAGATTTCAGAGGATTCCTGCCTTTGATTCTCCTAGATTTCTGACCTTCCATTTCTACTTTGCTGATTCCTCCTTCTGAGTCTGCCAAGAGATTCCACATTAAAAATACAACAACAACAAAACACTTCTATCTTTGATAGGAATAATTGTCTCATACTGAAGCATCCAAAGTGTGAATAAAAGTTTCTCTTAGAAATTCAAGACTTTGTACAGCCATGTTCATAGGTGTACAACATTATTCATAATTATCAAAAGGCAAAGGCAACCCAAGTGTTCACCTATGGATGTATGGATAAGCAAAACGTGGCATACACGTACAATGGAGTATTATGCAGCCTTTAAAAGAAAGGAAATTCTGACTCACGTGACAACATGGACGAACCTCGAGGATATTATGCTAAATAAAATAAGCCATTCCTAAAAGGATAAATACTTAATGATTTCATTTAAATGACGTACCTAATCAAATCCAGTTAAGAGAGACAGAAAGGATGGTGAGTGCCAGGGGCTGGGGGGAGAGGAGATGGGAAGTGTGATGTGACGTATATAAGAAGTAATACATATTCTTCTTTCGCTTCCTGTCACAAAGTCTCCTTATACCCTTGAAATTTTCCTGAGTTTTGAGAATGATCAAGGTATATTTGGTACACTAATGAGGTGAGTTTCGGAAGGGCTCTAGATAACCTAAGAAAGGGGAGTGATAAGTAGAGAATTAAGATTTTCAGTCCCATCCCTGATTTCTAAGAAGAGAGAGGCTGGAGGCTGAATCAACCATGAATCATGACTGTAATGAAGCCCCCATGAAAACCCAAAAGGAAAGGGTTGGGAGAACTTCCAGGCCAGTGAACACGAAGATTTAGGAAGGGTGGTGTAGTTGGAGAGAACATGGGTTGGAGAGACCCCTTTCCTATTCCTTGTCTTATGCATCTTTTTCTCTGGCTGTCCCTGGGTTATATTCTTTTACAGTAAGCTAATCTATTGAGAGACATGCTTCTCTTCTTACCAAACTAAAGGAGTACAGAGTACGAGGGCTGCCAGGAAAGTATCCAGCCATGTAACCATTCTTGTTATATTGACAATGGCTAGATTTTTCTGGACAGCCCTCATATGTTTGCCTGTGTGCATCAAAGCCAAAGGAGACATGAACAGGGGATGGCAGCAAAAACAGTAGAGGTTTATTTAGAAAATTGGCACCAAACCCAGGGACACAAGTGAGCTAGTGTTCAGAGACCTGGCTCTCTCATGGCCTCTAGGGGATAGATTGTAGAGGAAAAAAACCCATTTGCCATGACACTAAGAGAGTTGAGGTCGTGAGCTATATGGAACAGTAGACGCTAGGGTAGAAGTAGTTGATCATTGCATAGTTTCTTGATGTCAGCCATACCTCCCTGTCTGGTTTTGTGAGGATGTGCTCAGTAGGATAATCCTGCTTTCACAGGTCCAGGGCTGCAACATAACTGAGGTTAAGATGTTATCTTTAGTTTGACTGAAACTTTGCTCTAGTTTGGGATCTGGTTCTTGTACATTTGTCATGGTCAATAGACCTCAGGCACTATTAAGAGAGTTTTATGTTGACCAGAACCTAATATCCTAAGGTTTTTATAATTAAGGGAGTGGATGTGTAGAATGTGCAAAAGTGGAAGTATCTGGTTGAAAGTAGCAAGTGAGTTATAGTTCTATTAGACAGAACAAAGATAGCTTGGATTAAGGAAAAAGTCATACTAAAGAAAAGAAGTTCTTGTTGGGTTCACTCTGAGTTCAGTGAGCTACTCTACCAAATTAAGCAAACCTGAAGAGAGGGTTGTGGGAATCTCTGACTTATAGCCTGTCAATCAGAAGCCCAGGTGACAACCTGGGCTTGCAACAGGTGTCTGAAGGTGGGGCAATCTGGTAAGACTGAGACCTTAGCATATGGGATCTGATGCAATCTCTGGTAGATCGTTTCAGAATTGGCTTGAATTGCAGGACATCCAGTTGCGGACAGAGAATTGCTTGGGGTGAGGAAAAACCCAACACATATGAATAGTAAGAACAATGCTAGTTGGTGTTAAAGATCAGGGAGTGAGTGGTTACTGAGTACAAAGTTTTAGTTTGAGAAGATGAACAAGTTCTGTAGATGCATGGTGGTGATGTCTGAACACCATTGTGAATGTACCTAATGCCAGCAAACTGGACATTTAAAAATGGTTAAGATGGGAGAAGCCGGGATGGGTCAGCGCTGGGGACCGATGATTGAATCCAGGCCAGACCCATATGCTGAACTGGGGTGTGATTCCCATGCAGGAGGCCCAGTTCGGTTCTCACACCCTGGTTTGGCTCCTAACTCAAGGGGGTATGCCTCCCATGCGGGAGGCCCCCAGCCCAGTTCCTGCCCTGTGCAGACCCTGCCCATGTGTGTGGAACAAAACCATGTGGAACACTGATGATGTACAACTATGGAGACTGCTCTGGGCCTTCCCCCTTCTCTCTGTCTTTCTCTGTCTCTGTCTGTCTGTCAAAAACAATAAACCTTTAAAAAAAATGGTTAAGATGGTATTTTGTAAGAATTTAAAATAAAATAATAACAAAGGAAGTAAAAGGACCTGCCTGAAGTCTCTCTCTCTCTCTCTCTCTCTCTCTCTCTCTCTCTCTCTCTCTCTCTCTCTCTCTCTCTCACTGCGGTATCCCTGAGCCAATAGGATAGCAATGAGAAACTGGCTTGAAACAACAAACTTCCCTCTACCCTCAAGGTTCTTCTGGCTGGTCTAATAATCAAATAGACATGAGACATGAGAATAAACAAATGTAATCCATACAGACGTATGAACCCCACATACATAAGAAAGTGAGAGGCCCCACATGCACAAGTAGTTCAGAGAGAGAAAGGGAACACTGGTATATATGACATCATGACATAGGGATGAAGAAATGCACCTTGGGGGCATGAAAGGGTTCTTGCAGAATAATAAAAGCAGGTGTTTAGTAAGCAGAAGTGTGCCCTGCCCTACAGATAGGCCAGCAGAAGTGATCTCTGGTAATCTGTTATGGGCAAGGCCTCTAATTCAAATTCTAGGTGGATAAAGGAAGGGGCAGAAGTTTCTCTTGAGCTTGAGGCTAAAGTTGCCTTTAGCTCAAAACAGTCTGCATACCACAGGGGCAAATTTCAGGGTGACATTTTCAATGTCTTCCTAATCTTGACTTTTTAAAAACATCTATTTTTTTTATTGTTTTGAGAGAAGGTGAGAGAGAGAGAGAGAGTGAGAGAGAGAGAGAGAAAAGCGGGGAGGGCCCAGAACAGTCTCCATAGTTGTACATCATTAGTTGTGACAAAGTTTCATTCCACACAGGTGGATGTGGGGCCAAGCAGGGCTGAAACTAAACCAGGGGCCTCTCACATAGGAGGTGAGAGCCTTGGCCACCATTCTTGTGGTTACCAGTTGGGCCCCAGTTCAGCATATGGGTTTGCACCAGCTGGGGCTGGATTCAGTCTCTGGACCTTGCAGCTGCAAGGGAAATGCTGAACCTGCCGAGCTATCCCAGCCTCCCCAAGCCCATTTTATAGCTGAGGAATCTGAAGTCAGTAAACCTCTGTGACTGTGACAGCTGCTGACATCAAGATGTGTCAGAACGCACATACACACATAGAAAGTGGGAGACAGAAAGAAAGACCACAGATCAGTACTGCCACTGAGTACAGGTGGAAATGCTAGAAAGAGCCTGAAAAGTTAAAGCAGAGGACTGAAACCTAGTGACGAACAACTGGGTCCAAATGGAGGAGAAAGCAAGAACACAAAACGGTGAGCAGGAACTCCACAGCTTGCTTTTGCCCTGTGGGCATATGCTGAGCTGGATGAAAGCTGTGAAACAGGCAGGTGGGCCGAGGCAGACAAAGCTGAAAAGCTCAAGACACTGTGCAGAGAGTGAAGGCTTCAGATGTGTTCCTTATAATCAGGGGAACCAAGAGCAAGTCATTCCCCATTTCCTATTTTCCCAGGGTTGTGGGAAGAGTTTTCTTGTTGCTGAGAGATGGAGGAGGCATGGATTAAAAGTGTGTCTCTGAGAGTTTATAAACCTGATGTCCATTCATATTATCAAAATTAATGGTGAATTTAATGTATTTGCAGATTGGGGATGCCCTGGAAATTCAGCAAATACAAATGCAAAACCTCTATAAAGGAAAGCCTCTGCTTCTGGGAGCACCAGGGCTTTGGGAAGCAGAAGACCCAGAAGCATAGAGTCAATGATGACTAAGCTCATTCTGAATGAGAATCAGCTAAAACAACAGATGACATAAACTGACTTCCAATAACTTTGAAAATTGGAATTTTCAATATATAGAGCCACTTTAACATGGAGCCAAGACCTGCCGTTTGAATTAACATCAAGTTTTATTATCCTCATCCTTATATTGATGTAATTATTTCCTTTACCTTTTTCCTAAGAACCTCTTGCCTTTGTCTCCTAATGAAAACATTATTGGAGCTTCTATCTGAATCAGTGCTTCATCAATAGATTTTTTTTTTTTACCTCAAATAAATGCTATTGTCTTTCATTTTGAAAGACCCTTTTATTTTATTTTATTTTTTAAATACGAGTGCTGTCCAAAATGTATCCAGCTACATAATATGAAAAATTGAGTCATTCATGGCTGGAATTCTCTGGACAGCCCTCGTATGTGTAAACAACAACAACAAAACCTCAACCATTTATCTCTCTCTCTTTTTTAGAGATTGTGTAGGAAGAGGTATTAAAAATAAAAACAAATTGAATTATATTTTTAAATACATTATGTTTTCTATATGGTCTTTTCAACACATCTTGAAGGTTTGTATAAGCTCTTACTTATACTATCCCATAGATGTCTATTATTTATTAAATTATATGGTGATATAATTATTGTAGACAAAAAGTTTATTAATAGTTTTTGCTAATTTGCTGGTTTTGTCCTGTGTGCTCTCTGTGTCATTTGAACTCTGGTCTTCTCTGTATCTCAGGATAAAGATTCCTGTAGTCTGAGTGGGAGGTTCCCTAGGTCAGCTGTCTTCTAGCTGGTTTGACCAACAGGACTTTATTTATTTATTTATTTTTAAGATTTATTTTATTGTTTTTGACAGAGAGAGAGACAGAGAGAGAGAGGCAGAGAGAGACAGAGAGAAGGGGGAGGGCCCAGAGCAGTCTCCATAGTTGTACATCATCAGTTTCTGACATTGTTTCGTTCCACACAGGTGGGAGGGGGGCTGCACAGGGCGGGAACTGGGCTGGGGACCTCCTGCATGGGAGGTATGCCCCAGTTCAGCATATGGGTTCTTTTTTTTTTTTTTGTTACATTTATTGGGGTGACATTAATTGATATCAATTACATTGTTTCCAGGTGTACAATTCTACATTACATTGTCTATACATCGCATTATGTGCTCACCACCCAGAAAGCATGTGGGTTCTTATGGGCCAGGACTGGGATTCGATCCTTGGTCCCAGGGCTAAAAAGCAAGCTCTTAACCCGCTGAGACATCCCAGCTTCCCTGGAACTTTCTTTTTTATTAATGTATTTTATTGTTTGAGAGAAGGTGAGAGAGAGAAATAAGGGTTCAGAGCAGTCTCCATAGTTGCATATCATTCGTTGTGACATAGTTTCATTCCACACAGGTGGATGTGGGGCCATGCAGGGTGGGAACTGAACCAGGGGCCTCCCTCATGGGAGGGGAAAACCTTTGCTGCCATTGGGTAGTTAACCAGTTGCGCTGCAGTTCAGCATATGGGTTTGCATGGGCTGGGCCTGGGATTCGATCCCTGAACCTCAGGGTTGCAAGGCAAGTGCTCAACCTGTTGAGCTATCACGGCATCCCACCAATGGGACTTTATTTTTTTTTTATTTTTTTAATATATTTTTATTTATTTATTTATTTTTGACAGAGAGAGATGCAGAGACAGAGACAGAGAGAGAACTGAACTGGGGGAGCTCTCAGTTCAGCATATGGTTCCACACGGGCCGGGGCCGGGATTCCATCCTCGGTCCCCGGGGCTGCAAAGTGAGCGCTTAGCCCACTGAGCCATCCCAGCTTCCCCCAATGGGACTTTAAAAGGCAGGTAAAACCCTGAGCAATGGCTACCAAGCTAGCTTTTCAAAAAAAAAAAAAAAAGGCAGGTAAAGAGTGAGAGTACCTCCTCCCCTTTTTCTTTTATCTTGGGTGATAGTTCTAGCATCAGTTTCTTTTCTTTTTTTATTGTTAAATGTATTGGGGTGACATTGGTTGGTAACAATTACAATTGTTGACATTGGTTGGTAACAATTCTACATGACATTGTCTACGCATTGCATTATGTGCTTACCACCCAGAATCAGCTCTTTCCATCACCGTATTTTTTTTTTTTTGACAGAGAGCGAGAGATACAGAGACAGAGAGAGAACTGAACCGGGGGCACTCCCCAGTTCAGCATATGGATCCACACGGGCTGGGGCCGGGATTCGATTCTCGGTCCCCGGCAATGCATAGTGAGCGCTTAGCTCACTGAGCCATCCCGGCTTCCCCCATCACCGTATATTTGATCTGGCATCAGTTTCGTCGTTTTTTGTGGCTCCAGCACCTACTGGAAAAGGTTCTTTTATTTTTATGTTAACAGGAAAGCACGCACCGTGGGAACTGTGGAGCATTCCAGTAAGAGGGCACAGAAAGGACTTACAGGATTCTGGCTTGTGTGAGATGATGGGGGAATATTAAAGAAGCAGAGCTTTGCTATGAAATAAAGGTAGGGGTGATTCTCTGATTATCTAAATAATTCTCATCTGGAAGATGGGAAGAACAAATGGTGACTAAAGCCATAACTGTGAAAAAGCAGTAGTCACTCCTTAGTGAGCATAAAGAGATGTCTGGCCTTTTGTGTGTGTGTGTGTGTGTGTGGTTTGGATGGCATTCTTGCTTTTGTCTGTGTTTATACATGATGGAGTAGACTTGGGTTTTCATTTTTGGTTTCGCGCAAGCAGTGTGGTTTCGAGAGGTAGTTTTCCTTGAACCTTACATTTTTATTTATGAGGCTACGGACAAGTTTGGTAAAAGAGGAGGTTTAAGTTGGGGGCTCAAATGAGTTTGCAAAGATTTAGTAACGGCCGATTTCCATGCAATGTCTTTATTCGGGTGTCTTGTGTTCTCCATTAGCGTGGCTCACTGACTGGACTGCAATACTTGGAAAAGGGACGCAACTGCTCCCTGAACACGGGGCTTCGTGTGAATGAAGTGTTTTCATATCCTCTGAGGCGGGTCAAGAGTAAAATTAATTCAGTGTCTTCCCCCTTCTTTTTCAGCCAAAAGGTCTGTTCAAGATTTTGTGGCTGTAGCTTCACAGCTGTGACTAATTGATTACCAGAAATCCCCCTCTTTATTCCTCCCCTAGTTCCCATTTCTCTCCTGGTGGCTTGAGTCCTCATCCCAGTCCCTGGGCCCACCAGTCACCTGGACCACTCCACTGCTTTGGGAATGACCTCATTCTGGCCTCCATGACTGTAGCTCTCAAGGTCCCAGCTGTTTTTTTCCTCTGGGTGACTAATTCAGGATCCCTGTGGTTAGCATTCACATCAAAGGCATTTCTTTTTCTAACTACTCTTCCCCCACAGCTTTACCTAATCACCCTTCCCCATGCTGTCCTTTTCAAAAGGACAGCACACACACCCATTAAAAAGTTTTAAATGGGGTGGGAGAAACGAAGTTTAACATGGCTGGGACCTTTAAATGTTTATTGGCCAACAATGCATTGCTTGTCCATTTCTAGCCCCCTCAAAAGCTGAATTGGTGCCACCTAGTGGTGGTAGTTGTTTACTCATGGAGAAAATTCAGGGTCCCTGTAACTGGTTGGAATTTTCTGGAGAGCTGCATTGACTGGACAGAGAGGGCCTGGGAAACACGGAGGACCCTCCGCCCAAGCCACCCTGATGCCCAGACTGGCTGCCTGCTCTCTCCCCCATCAACCATCCCCTACACCCTGACCACGACAGGAATTGTAAGAATTTTAGCCCAGATGCAGGTATAATAATATGCAGAGTGAGTACAGACAAGGCCCACATCCCACATCTTTAAGTAGCAAATGTTTGAGTCAAACTAAACATTTAAATAAAATTGTTCTGTCTTCCTGCCTTGAACAATGTACCTTCATTAAAAACCTGGCAGGCCAGGTTCAGGTTTGAAATGATTGACTCCCCAGAGTCCTGCATGGGAGTGTGGTAGTGGGGGGAAGGCAGGGGAGTGCTCATCCAGGTTCCCAGATTCAGTGTCCTCCCCACTCTAACCCACAGCATGAGGGAAGGGGCCCGTGCAGGCCCCGGAAGTGGGTAGTCATGGGGGGCCTGGCACCTGAGTGCTGTTCAGAAAGGGCATGGGATCTGGAGGTGGGCGTGCCTTCCCTTGGACTTGGACCCCTGGGTGGGGTGTGGCTGGCAGATGGCAGGAGCCCATCCCCATTTCCCTCCATTTCAATTCAAATGATTGCTTGGAGGTACAGGTGTCTCCGGGGGGCGTTCCCCTCACTTTCGCTCCTCCCATTTTGGCTTTGACTTGGACTCTTACGCAGACAGTGGGTCAGCATCCTCGATCTGGGTCCCCATTCCCAGGAGAACTGAGGCCATCCCCAGTGTCGGTTGGAAGAGGGCACCTGAGCTCCAATCAGGAGACATGGGATGGATCACAGAGCCTGGGACCGGCACCGTGTGCCCCGGGCTGCCCCACGTGCACAAGGCCCCCGGACTGATGCGACGGTCGGGGTAAGTTAGGCTGTGTATTTTAATAGGAAAGGATGCTTAAGTCGTGTGAATTTTAAAAAAAAGTAGCAGAAACCACATTTTTAAAAAGTACAGAAAACAAACGTTCATAAAGAATAGAACACCCCACCTGATTTAGGGGAGATTAGGTGAGAATAATAACCGAAAGTCTTGACGTTGGACTGTAATGTTGGAATTTTTATAAATGAGAATTTATTTGTGTAATGAAATGAAAAATAAAGGGGTGAGGGAGGTGGGATGGGCACCAGATATGTGGTGATGGAAGGAGAGCTGACTTTGGGTGGTGAGCACACAACACATCACATAGATGAGGTAATGTAGAAGTAAGTGTACACCTGGAATTTATGTAATTTTCACTAACCAGTATCACCCTAATAAATTTAACAATTAAAAAAATGAAAACAAAACAACAACAACAACAAAAACCCTCAACCAACGTATAAAGGTGGATTATTAAAAAAAAAAAAAATAAGGGGAAGCCGGGGTGGCTCAGTGGGTTAAGTGCTCACTTTGCAGCGCATGAGACAGAGGATCGAATCCCGGCCCCGGCCCGTGCGGAACCATATGCTGAACTGGGAGCTCCCCCAGTTCAGTTCTCTCTCTGTCTCTGTATCTCTCTCTCTGTCAAAAGTAAAAAAAAATAAAAATATATTAAAAAAAAATAAGACAAAGGTGCTTGGAATTGCTCTTCAGACAGTAAGCAATGTGGAGGCGCTGCCCTCTTGTGGAAATTTTGGTCATTCACACATCAACTTTATTGTGTTCGGTTCACAGAATTTTGGAGATGCAATTTCTGAGTTACTGGTCAATCCCTCGTCTGTCCTGTGAGGGTAAGAAACAAAACAAAAAAAATGACAACAAAGGTTCAGTGGTTTACCCAGTCATCTAAGAGTTTTAGGCAACTCAGAATTACACACCAAGTCTTCTGATTCCAAATGGCTTTTTTGTTTGTTTTTAACTGAACTGGGGGCCTCACCGCATTCGGGAAGCACACCCCAGTTCAGCATGTGGGTCCGCCTGGGTCGGAGCAGGGATTTGATTCTCGGTCCTCAGGGTTTCAAAGCGAGCGCTTAACCCGTTCAGCCATCCCGGTTTTCCCTAAATGGAATTCTTTAATAGTTCTTCTACCTCCCTAAACCATAAGTCAGCAAGTGCTCAGCACTAACTTCTGTTTAGAAAGACTTCAGATATCCGATGCCGGGGAGCTATTATAGAAGCCATTTAATAAAAAGAACGTGGAACCCTGACCATGTTGCCAGGATCTTGCTGGAAGTTGAGAAACAAAAGTGGAAAATGCTTTCATTGGGTAGTGGATTGCAAAATGGAATGTAATTGACACATTTAATCATAGTGGTACCTCAAGGCTGCATTCAGTAATTAAACAAGCATCGGATTATTGTACAAGCAACAGCAGCCTACTGCTGGAGAGGGGCAAGGGCAGGGAGAGAGACCCCCTTCCTAACCACAGGTGCATGGGGAAGGCTGAAAATTGAGGATTAGAGCAAGAGCACTGAAGAAAAACAAAAGCCAAACCGCCCTGGGACCACAGCCCCCACCCCACCACCGGTGCCATGAGAGACTTTGCAGTTGGTGGTACTTTTAGGAAGATCTTAGTGTGGGGTGTAAAAAATACGTTTTCTTCCCACCTGCTAAGTTTTTCAGCCTTCCTTTCTGAAATGCTTATGTCTAAGGCTTTCCTGAATTTACCTTATTTCTGAGTCTTTCCAATTCTAAATTTGCTTTAGACCTTGTATCATTTTAATAACTTCTGGCATTTTCAAATGAACTAGTTTTGATCTACTTGGTGGACCCGTTAGGTTTTCATTATCTGTGAAGATGTTACTCTGCTCAATTATTATTTTTAATATTAGCCTTGTAAGAGATTAAAAACTTTTCTGTGGTTTTTTTGTAAGTTAATTTCTTTAAACTTGAAGGAAGCATGGTTCATGGGAACTTCTCAAACTTAGGGCTTTTAACTGTTCAGAACCAGGGTATTCACTTGAGTTTCCTTGGTTAATTGTGCCTTCTTCTACTTCTATTTTAACCTGCCTGTTGTCGCTCCTGCTCAGTTTTGGCTTAATTTGCAGCAGTTTCTCTTCTGTAGGGGACTCTATCCTAGAAGGGAGCCTTGGCAATTCAGTTCATAAGGAATGGATTGCTTCAGCCCTTCAGACATTACAGTACTTTCCGACCTCCTGCTTTCACACACTATTGGAGTGGGCAAGGCCTGTTTCAAATGCTATTTCCCCTTGGCCTGCTCAGCATATGAATGGTTATTCTGAAGTTCTCTTGTCAGGTTCATTCAATGTCCTTTTTCCTTCTGCTCCTGAATACATGCCAGTACCATCTTGTGGTCCTGTGGCTGTTACTGGCTTGTCTTCGCTTTCTTATATTTTGAGATTTAAAGAGATCATGTCACTTATATTTGCTGTAATGTCCACACATTTTTGATTTGCAACCCAGTTGTGGAGACTTGAAGATTGAAAAACCATGGCACAGTTGCCATTTCCTTCTCTCACACTAATTTTAAATGTTTTCAGCCAAACCCACCTGTAGCCTTACTCCAAGGAACCTGTGTGACATGACAGCTCCATTTATTAGACCATCTAAACTTACCTGTTGGCTTCTGCTGCTGGAGAAACGCTATGCATTTCCCACTGATACACCTGTTTCTTCTGTTAACCGTTTTTCTCATAGCATGTTTTGTTTTGTCATTTAAGTGACATTTTAAATGGGTGAGGTCATTTGTAGACAATGCTGGATTCACATTTTTGTTCTCTAGCAATAAACATGCACAGAAAATTCAGATTTGCTTCTGTTCTTTGAATTTGGTCTTTTCCAGATTGGTTTTTGTTTATTTTTAAATTTTAGTCTTATATTGGTTTTTGCTCCATACTGACCTCTTTATCCAAGAGTCCTCTAAGACTCATTTAAAACTTAAAATACTCTGGGTCCCTATCCTGTCTCTTCTATATCTTACTTTTATTGTAATTATTTTTTTACTGTTATTTTTTGGGGTGACATTGGTTAATAAAAATCAGATTCCAGGTGTACAGTTCTATAATATATTGTCTATGTGTTGCATTATGTTCACCACCCAGTCAGTTCTCCTTCCATCACCATAGATTTGGCTCCCCCTCCCTCCTCTTCCTATTTCTTTCCTTCATGTCAGATCTTCACTTGCACAGATGGTGTTTTTCCAGGTATCTGCCTGTTTCTTTGTAGAATGTACATATTACATAGACTCTGCAACTTTAGTATCTTATACAGCACCTAGAACACTAGTTTAAATACATGCTAAGGAATTTTTAGTCCGTACTTCAGAAAAGACATATTAAAACAAACCAGCTATTTTGAAGTTTAAGAATATTAATGATGTAAGTAGTTCCTTTAATATAAAGCTAAAAGCAACTTTCATCCACTGTTGATCTGTAACCCAGCAATCTCTTCAGGGATAACAGAGCGCTGTCCCACCTGTGCAATAAGCTTTAAGCCTTCCAACTACCCCTGCCATCCCAAGAACTTTATTTTCGATTCAACCCTGAAAGACAAGGCAGGCAGGTAGAAAAACTTAAAAGCTTGGAGGAATACAATGATTTCCTCTAGGATAAAATGATTACAGAATTATGGTTTTCTGTTTACCATCTTTATATTTGATAATATTATAGAAATCTTGAGTAAATTTTTATAAATTCCAGACCTGCCCAATTAACATTAAAACTCCCCCAAATTGTCAAACATAAAACTTATTTCTCTCATTAGCTCCTTATGAAAATATAAAAAGTTGAACAAAAGAAACAATTTTGCAGTTAATATATACAAAATGTACTCTTATTTTAAAAAACGGCATAAACCTAAGAACAAATCCTTCTGACTGGTAACTGCGTTCTACCCCAGTAGGACTTCAAATTGATAAAGTCTCTTGCAGGCAACGGCCTCCCAGCTGCCTGTGCTTATTGGAATATCGCTCTCTGAACACATGTGCATTCAGATTGGTTAAATATATCTTCTTCTGTTTCTGGAGTTAGTTGGATATTATCTTTCACTGGAGACAGGGGATCTGGCTTCTTACAAGAAGGAAGCTTTTCAGAATCTCTGCAAAATAGAATAAAATAAAGTTAATCTGGTGTTTTTAGGGTAGTGATTATTAGAGAATAATCTACCTGGAAAAAGTAGAGGTATGTACAGAAGACAAGAACCTTTACTGTATAATTCGCCTCAAATTGTTATGTGCACATTCAGGTTTTCCTCCGAGTATGCCTAATAAAATGTCAGTTTCGCTTCATAGGGTCCCCCCTCTAGCTTTCCAAATTACCTTTCACCGTAGGCTCTGAGTCACCACTAAATATACTAGCTAAGGCAGAATGATTTCAGTAAAGAAACTTTAGTTCTTTTCTCCTTAGCACCCTTCTCAAGTCTAGTGAAGAACCAATATAAGTGAGGCACGAGCTCATGTTTTAGACCTCTCTTGTACTCACTGTTTTTGCTGGAAGTGAAGGGGGTACTTGTATTCTCCACTTCCTTGTACATACAGTTAAGAAAAATCTAGTCTCACTTGAACATTTTTGAGGTAGTAAAAATCATTAATTTCATTAAATCCCAACCCTCTCAACTTCTTAATATTCTGTGACAAAAAAAGAAACACACATGCACTTTGTTAAGTACTGACTTTTGCTGCAGACTGAAGTATGATTGTCTCAAGTAAAAGCATGTACAACACTATGTTTATTCAAATTTGGGAATTTGGCAAAGGGCCTTTCTAAAATGAACAAAGAGAGCCTGTTTGTTACTTCAAAGAAAGCATCTAACAGTATATGTTGCCAAAGATAAAAAATTCATTAAACAAGCAAACAAACAAACAAGAAAAACGTTTTGTAAAAACCTTTCAAGTGGAAATTAGAATTTTGGAAAACTTCTATCTGTCACTTGAGAGCTTCCCAATGCTCAGACTTTGATGATAAGACTGTGTTTTTTCTATAAGGTTTAATCCTATCACACTCATGTAGTTTTTTTGTTTTGGTTTTTCTACATTTATAATATTCAGAGCACATTTGCTTTATTGAGAAGAAAAATAAATTAGCTATAAATCTATACTACCCTATAGCTAATTGTATAATCTAACTGAATTACTACGTTCAAAAAAAGTAGATGTCTGGATGGTCAATTCATTTAAAAGAATGTTTGTCACATACATTAGAAAGCTGGGAAATTCATCATGTAAAAACTCTATGATTCTCCCTTTGATGTGATAATTTAGGGAAACAAATTGCAAACCTGGAAGTATGATCCAGTATTACCTCACCTCCAGTGTCTAAAGACAATTTTATTCTCATTACGATCCTGAGCGATAAGAAGGAGAAAAGCTGAGACACTTCAGGCCAAGAAAGTAATGTGCTTAACAACAGAGTGACCCCAGAACCAAAGAGAGAACTGAAGTTTTTTAGTTTGCCATCTTTTCACTAAAAGAAGGGATAGAAATTGAAGCTAAATATACTTATAATCAACTAAAGGAAAAAGGGAAATATAATTCTCTTAGGTAAGAGAAAAAGAAATTGATACATAAGTAAACAGAATTGGGAGAAAGATTGAAATTGCAGAAAAAAAGTTATTTATCCTACTTTATAATAAGTAACATGGCAACTCACTTTTTAAATCCAAAATTCTTCCAGAGCTCATTGATTTTTATCTGTAATCCCGGCTTGTTCTCAGCATTATGTTTTCTCTTCTGGATGCTTGCTAGATTCTTGCTCAGCCCACTGACTCTGGCACGTACTAGAGGTTTGATCTTCGTAGCAGAAAGACTGTCCATAGAACTAGATTTCTGCAGCCCAGGAACCTAAAGATTAAATGCCTGCTTTAATATTATTCTGTTAAAGCAATTACATTTAGTTAATTTCAAACTATTCTTTATACTCTGGAACTTTAGAAAACTAATCTATAAGTGCTGTGTAAAATATGCTTATAATAAATGTCTTTTACAAAAATTATCATAATTTTAACAGGAAATATATGCACCTGGCACTAAATTCAAGTGTTATAAAAGAATAGAGAAAAGTGAGTCTTTCTTACCCTCTTATTGCTTCTAGGCAATCACGGTCTGACTCCATTTACCTTAGGCCCCATTATATGCGGGGTACACATTCTAAGACCCCCAGTGGATGCCTGAAACTGCAAATAGTACTGAACCCTATAGAGACTATGTTTTTTCCTGTATATACTTGTACATACTAGGATATAGTTTAATGCCCTTTCCATTTGACCTAAGCACTGAACAAGCTCTGTGGCTATAATTTACGAGGTTTGAGGTATGACAGCAAAACTAGCATGAATTTCATGGATTCTTGCCTACCATACATGGATCTTAGCAACCTCAGCATATGGTTTTTTTCTTCCCTTAAGAACTTTCACCTTTTCACTGAAAGGAAGCACTTTATGGTTTCTCTTTAATATATCTGAATTGTAGTAGAACCATCACTACTCTTGTGCTTTGGAGCCATTATTAAGTAAAATAAGGGTGACTTGAACACAAGCACTGTGATAACGTGACAGTTGATCTGATAACTAAGATGGCTACTAAGTGACTGGTGCGTGGGTAGTGTATGTGGTGTGAATATGCTGGACTAAGGGAGGACTCACCTCCCAGGTGGGATGGCACCAGATTTCATCGTGCTGCTCAGAACACGGCATGCAAATTAAAAGCTGTGCATTGTTTATTTCTATAATTTATTATTTAATATTTTAGACCATGGTTGACCATGGGTAACTAAAACCACAGAGAGTGAAATGGTGAATAAGGGGGGAATACAGCACATAAATGTACATACACACACACATCCTCTATTTTTCATATTACATGGCTAGATACTTTTCAGACAGCCCTTGTACCTTGATTCCTCTTAACAATGTATCTTGGAGATGTTTCCATTTCACACATAGAACTGATTTTTGTTTTGATTAGGTTGTTTATTCTTTCACTACATAAATGTGCCATAATTAACCATTAGTGTCATTTTTAGGATAATAACAGTGAGGCATGGCAAAACAAGGCTTCAAAATTGATAAATCTGGTCGATAGTGTATAAAGAATAAAAAGGTCCCCGCATGAAAGATAAGGTCCTGGATTAGGGTGTTGTGATAGTAAAATGGTTGAAAGCGAGAAACAAGACAAAGAAAGGAGAATCAGAATTTAGATGGATGTTTGGTTCTTTTTCTTTACTCCCTACAAGTATTGAGTTGGCAGTTATAAAGAAAAAGGACAACCTTCAGATTTTGAAACTAAATGAGAAGCAGAATAATATAATTTTATATAACAACAATAACAAAATGTTCTGAGAAGAACTGGTTACAGGTAAAAAAGATGATGAATGCAAGGAAAGGGCAAAGGTTTGTTCACCTGGAGGGTTTTCACTAAAACAGAAGTGACATTTAAAACCCTGACAGTGCCAATCTCTGACAGTAAGAACAATAATAATAAAAAGATGATAGTTTAATCTCTAGACAGAACTCCTCTTGGGAAAGTGCTTTCTACATCTCTAGTCCTAGCCATCACTGCAAATTATTTTGGTACCTTTCTAGATGTTTTACTATGATTATACAAACATACACATGTGTGCATGAGTATTTTTAAGTATTAAAGCAAACAAAAACACCATGCTATTTATACTGTTTAATAACTTTTTCCGTTTTCATTAGAAAATATATGCACATCTTTCTTTTTATTTATTTTTGACAGAGAGAGAGAGAGAAGAGAGAGAGACAGAGACAGAGAGAACTGAACTGGGTGAGCTCCCAGTTCAGCATATGGTTCTGCACGGGCCGGGGCCGGGATTCGATCCTCGGTCCCTGGCGCTGCAAAGTGAGCGCTTAACCCACTGAGCCATCCCGGCTTCCCCATGCAGATCTTTCTAAGACAGGATATATCTGGGATTTATACTTATATAGTATGAGATGAGGATCTTCATTCAAATGGATATGCAGATTACTAAAATTTTAAAAAGTTTTTATGCTTTTAAAATAATTGCTTTCTAGAAATACTAGAGCAATTCATACTCTTAAATATGTGATTCTTCATCTCATAGTTTCATAAAAATGAGGACAATTAAAAATATATTTTTTGAAATCTGAGGTAAGAAATTAAATTTTATTAATTTGTGTTGAGTACTAATGATGTTCAACATGATTTCCTATATTAATCAAATATTTATACTTTTAACCTATGAATTTTTACCATGTAGTCACACAAATATTATACATTTTGATTAAAAAAAATGTCTCCCTACGTGGCCTTTGGCAATATACTCGTATATCAAAGCTCTAAATCATACATTCCTTTGGACCAGTAATACCACTCCATGAAATTCATTCCTATAAAATAATCAAGAATGTGTACTCAACCCAGGAGATCTTAGCTACAGTACTGTTAACTATACAGCAAAGAAACAATTTTAGGGTAAAAGACAAACATAAGAGGATTAGCTAAACCCACATGATGGCATATTTATATGCAGTCATGAATCACACGACCGTATTTTGGTCAACGGCATATACGATGGTGGTTCCATAAGAGTGCAATGGAGCTGAAAAAGTCCTAATGCGTAGCAGAGTCACAGCTGTTGTAACATCACAGCACAGTGCATTACTCATGTCTGTGCTGCTGGTATAAACAAACCTACTGCACTGCCAGTGCTATGAAATTATAGTGCCTGTAATTGTGCACTGTACATAATACTTGATGGTGAGAATGACTATGGTACTGGTTTATGTATTTACTATCCTATACTTTTATTGGTACTGTAGAGCATATTCTACTTATAAAAGATTGTTTGCGTACAACAGTAAGCAGTGTGATGTAGGCAGCAGCCTCACACACCTCCTGTTTACAGACTCTTGATGGCACCATTTTCTCTTGGGCTTGATTTAATCTTGCGTTGCTTCGTACCATGGCATGCCATACAGGCTGGTGGCCTGGGAGCAATAGGCTACACCATACAGCCTCGGTGGGTGGCAGACTGTGTCATCTAGGCTTGTGTAAGTGCACTCTGAGATGTTCCCAAGATGAAATCACCTAGTGATGCATTTCTCTGAACATATTCCCACTGTGAAGCGCCACATGACTGTACAGTCATTACAAATAATGCGAAGTAAGTACATGCAAAAGGTCTTTAAACTGCAAGAGAAAAATAGCAGGTTTCACAAACTTCAATGCCTACAATCAAGGACAAACATGGAGCTAGTTTGAAAGTAGATATTTTTGTGTTAATAAAAATACAGACATTTAAATTTTTCATTTTGCTTGTATTTCTCATTTTCTAGTAGTAAGCATGTACTACTTCTGGAATTAGAAAAATAATAAATGTTTTACCTTGTTCCTTAGAAGTGTGTCTTTTTTCGAAAACTGAGATAAATGTAGCTTGGATTTCTGATTACCTTGATTATCAAGTGACTTAGAATTGCAGTCAGATTCCTAGATCCCCCAGATCAAAAAATAAAATAAGATTTTCACTATGGAATTTTTATGACAAATAACCAATATTCAACAAAATGTAAAACAAGTAAACTTGGGAAATTGCTGTAAAGAAAATGTAATTTCTCAGAAAGAAAGTATCAAAAGCTTGGGGTAGAATAAAAGAAAAGGACTCCCAGGTGGAAGAATGAAGTTTGCCAGTTTTAATTCAAGTTAAACTGAAGAAACTAGCAAGATGTTTTACCAGGAGAATAGAGTATATAAAATATATATTTAAAGTTGAAGGCTTTTCTGAATTGTTTCAGGAGCCTGCCAAAATGTTAATCCAGATAAGTCTACTGCTGTAATATCATTGCAAGCTTGGCTAACAGTTTCTTAAATCTATACCTACATAAAGTTGAATCAGTATAGTTCCACATCTCTTAATTGTATAACATGCTCAACAATAAAAAGAAAAATGGCATCTACTTTCAGGAAGCAGAGTAGTATTGTATCGAATGTAGTTATCTTTAGCAATGACTTTAAGACCTATTCTCTACCCCCATCCCATCATGTAAGACTTTTCTATAGAAAGAACAATCTGGATTCCCACTAAAGTTAAATAAAAAGGACAATGAACAAAAACTGAGAAGACTTTATATTTCTGCATTTTCCAAGATTAAAAAAAAAATATCTTGGAATTCTACACAGTATCATATACTTTAAAAAAGTGAAAAATACTCCATTAA
Source organism: Craseonycteris thonglongyai (assembly GCA_004027555.1). Lineage (NCBI taxonomy): Eukaryota > Metazoa > Chordata > Mammalia > Chiroptera > Craseonycteridae > Craseonycteris > Craseonycteris thonglongyai. Next base: position 43,713 of record PVKE010008684.1, read on the forward strand.
CCTGTAACTCATAGAAACCTAATATTCTTCACTCACAGCTAACAACAATGCTGTGACTATGAGCTATCCCATTTCTTAAAACAAAGACCATGAGTAAGATCCAAGGTTAATTCACCCCAGATAGGGTCAATGAAGTGAAAACACACGGAATATATGAGGGCTGTCTGGAAAAAATCCAGCCATTGTCAACATAATGATGCATGGCTGGATACTTTGTGGACTGCCCTCCCTCAGATGGTTGCGGCATTTCACAGTAAGCCATCGGTGGAAGTCTCCATTAGAGAAACATTTTCTTCAGGAGCACATAGTAAAAACTGAGATTCAAATGAAGCTCCAAAGGCACTGTGGCTTTCGGAAACATTTCTGAATCAAACACAGATAATAGTTTTTATGTTAACCGATAGTGTTTCAGTTCTTTGAGAATTAGGAATTCATTTATCCTAACAGGAAATTCCTACACCTGGAGGCAAGAGATGCCTTATGAATGATTTCTAGTTTTTTGTTTGTTTGTTTTTGTTTTTGATGAGGGGAGAGAATTCGTGTTTCTATAACTGATTAGTACAAAAAATGGTGAGCCCAGAAGACAAAAATGTGGAGTTCTGTCAGCATAACTAGTCCACAGCCTGTGAGCTGGTTAGGGTTCTTAGTAAAACATGGGTAACAGCTTACAAAGTAAGTTAAACAGGAAGATGTCTACTGGCAAAAGGAAAAAGAACACCCGCCCTGAAGGACCTCAGGAGACTTCAAAGTACCCTCACAAATAGGTGGTGACGTTTTTATGAAAGATGCTCATGGCAGCAATAGTGCCACCCAAATGGTGCCAAGAGGAAATGCAGTCCGAAGGGAAAAATTAAACAGATGACATTAGAATGGAGGCAATCATTAAAAGAAAGAGTCCTCTAGGCCAGTTTGGATGAACTGAAGGCAGAGTGAATGAAAGGGAAAGCAAAAGCTGAAGGGTAGCCTAGGAATTCAGCCTGGCACACTCTACAACTTAAAAATACCACATGGAACAGATTTTGGATTTGAATATATTGATTTTGGCTTTCTCCAAGTGAAACCAATTTGTTTCCACATTTTAACTTGGCTCTTTTCTTCAATTCGAGTACAACTCAAGTTTCCTTTAGGAACTCGAATAAAATATTTTCCTTGTGATAAATATAAGCTATATTGATTTATTAGACGCTGTCCAATACTCAGGATTATCAGACATAAAAATTTGGTCAAATATTACCGAGTTGTTCCTAGAACTTGATGGGTATAATTGATAGATATAAAATGAAGTATATTATACTGGTAAATTTGAGAGAACTCAGATTTTAAGACAGCTATTCTGCCATAATGTCATTTTAAAATATAATGTCATTGGGTCTTATGAATAGTACTGCTTTTGAGTTTTGATTTTAAGTCAGAGTAAGATATTTTATAAATTAAAAATGGTTATTTTATAAATAATATAAATGGTTTCATTTATTTTAAACAAAATAACATAAATTCATTTGCATTCTTATTTTGTTTTGTTATAAAGGGGAAGTCTTGCAAGAATAAGAAGAGTAAATAATACATTTCTGAAGTACTAAAACTTAGAACCATTTTCTTATAAGGTTTCAAATGTTATCTGAATTCAAGAGTATGTTAAGAAATTAAATATTAATTTGTAATAACTTCCTTTCGTAGCTTATCATTCTGCTTAGGTCTTAATCGTTCTACAATTTGAGACACCTATCATTGGAAAACATAGTGAGTCAATAAATATAGTTAGATTAAATGTACAAGAGTTTAAAATATGAAAGCTACAGATAAGTTGTTTAGATGAAAAAAATGTGAACTTCCTACACTAAGACCTAGAATAAAAAAATTAAGACAGCCAATTATTTTCATAATGTAGACAAACTTTTCTCATAAAACACCCTACTTTCTTTTATACATGACTTTGAAAACAAGGGCTTCAGAGTGTGACTTACCTCTGAATCAGAGTCCTTACTACAGGGCTGAGAAAGTTTTGATGTGTTTAAGTTGCATGGTGATGATTCTACGCTTTGCTGGGACTGTGAAGACCAATCCACTTTGTGTAAGGGAGGAGCTTCATCACCAGACTCATCACTCTTTCCCTGAGATCCATCAGACATCTCCATATTCTCAGGCATGGGGGTGGGAGAATCCCCCTCTGTCTGGATCTGCGGCAATGATGCTGTCCTTTGAGTGGGGCTCAGAGTTCTTGAAAAATCTTTAAGACTTCCAGACCAACTAAAACAATTTCTTAATGTCCCCAGAGTGGGTGGTGAAATGGTCCTTGTGAATTTGTTAGTCTTAAAAGACTGAGACTCTTCATCAGCAGTCACAGTTACCTCATCTGGAATCTGATCACTTGAATTATGTGCTGTGTTTGTGTCAACCAGTTTCTTGCCATCTAGACAATCTGATTCATTTAGATCAGTGTCTTTATCTGTCACAGCAGTTTCAAAAGGCTGGCTGCTTGCATTCTTTGATACACAGTCCACAGAATCCAGAGAATCGCAAAAAAACCTAACAGAAAAACAACAGAAAGAATGCATAAATATTTTAGTGTTTTCTCACAAGGTGATAAGATTCAGAACACGGCCCAGTCTCTCAAAAAAAAAAAAAAAGGGTTTCATAAATGCATAATTTCTAAATAAAGGCAAAATAAATCTTGAAAGTTCAATTTCGATTATGCCAACATCCACACATTTATAGATGTATTTATACAATGAATTTTAAAGGTTTTCTAAAAGCAGTCATCTATATATACATGTATTTGGATCTTGTGTATTTTTTATGTATTAATATGCCTAATCATCATCTAGACAGTCTTTCCTCTAAGCTTTTTAACTCTCAGTCTCCAAACTCTTTGAGGACAGGTACGGTCCATGCCTTTGTGTCCTCCATACAATAATGGCTAACACATGGCTGACAACCAAATACTTGAACAGAAATGGAAATATGCAACCAAAAGGACAATTCAGTTACTGTCTTACATTTTGTAGAAGGCAAAATGAAAAAAGAAATTAGTTACTTACCCCTCCTCTTAGCCTAATTCGTACTAGCAAACCCTCTGGGAACTAGCAGTAGTAATCTACCAGTTTTTTATATGCCCTACAAAATTCTATACTATTTTAAATATTGAGGTTAAGATTATCACACCAATGTTTAAATTATAGATTCCTAAAGAGATATTACTTAGTGTAGCAACCTTAAAAAAACAACACTTAAAAACAATACAAAGGAGCGGGAAGCTGGGATGGCTCAGTGGGTTAAGCTCTTGTATTACAGCCCTGGGGACTGAGGATCGAATTCTGGCCCTGACCCGTGTGGACCCATATGCAGAACCAGGGTGTATTTCCCATACAAGACGCCCCCAGCCCAGTTCCTGCTCTGTGCCGCCCCTGCCCACCTGTGTGGAATGAAACTATGCTGAAAACTGATGAC
>PVKE010008685.1:0-46984 GCA_004027555.1 Craseonycteris thonglongyai
AAAAAAAAAAAAAAAAAAGCTTGTGATGAGTAAAATAAGAAACATATGGGGGGAGAGATGTATGCTTATTTTTTGAATTTATACCTGCTGCTGCTGCTAGAGTATATTAAGGCTGAGCATAAATACCATCAAGTGAACCATTCTGAGAGCACAAGTCAGATCCTTAATGCTTTCATCACTACTGACTTTTCTAAGTTACTCAATTATGCCCAGGACCCTAAATTATCCAGTTGAGTTATTTCACACTTACAAAGGGTACTAAGTCTTATAGCTGACAATAGTGGAGGGAGAAAGAGTGTACAGTCAGTCCTCAATGTCATCAAATGGTTCTGAAACTTGAAGCAAAATGACCTATAATGAAACAAATTTTACCATAGGCTAATTGATATAAAGAATTAAGTGGCTAGGGCAACTCATCAACATTATAGTGAAATGACATTGAATCAAATAATGTTCTTCAAGGACCTGCTACAGATTAAAATGTAATTTCTATTTTATATAGGATGCCTTATTGTTTTCCACTAACTGCAGGGAAAAGAAACTAACAGTGTCAGTATCTTTCAAATTACAGAGAAAATTTCAAACTACCTGTATATTAACTACTAAAATATATTCATAATTCTTATTTCCCAGGTTTTAGAGTAATAATTGGATATATGACAAAAGTTTGTTTTTTTATTTTTCTTGTTTTAAAAGATTTATTTTTATTTTTTTGACAGAGATAGAGATAGAGAGACTGAGGGAGACAGAGAGAAAGGGGAGGGCCTAGAACAGTCTCCATAGTTGTACATCATCAGTTTTTTATATAGTTTCACTACACAGGTGGGCATAGGTCTTTGTAGTTCTGCTCAGAGGAGAAACTGGGCCAGGGGCCTCCTGCATGGGAGGCATGCCCCCATGAGTTGGGGGCCTCCCGCATAGGAAGCATGCCTGGGGTGGGAGTTGAACCAGGGGCCTCCCACATGAAATGCTCCCTCTGGAGAGAACCAATCTGAGAGCGCACCACAGTTCAGCATATGGGTCTGCATGGGTGGAAACCGGAATAAGATCCTTGGACCCCAGGGCCATAAAGCAAGTGCTCAACCTGCTGAGCCATCCCTGATTCCCAAATGTTTGTTTCTTGCTTTACACACACTGTAATATGGATCAGTTGTGGAGGCTGGAGAGTGTCTCTGCTCCATGCAATCATTTGGGATCCAGTTTTATTCCATCTAATGGTCTGGTCATTCTGTAGGGTCATACTCCACTGATAACTCCTCACCACTCTAGCCAATGACCAAAGAGTGAGAGATTTTGGAAGATATCAAGGGAAATGTTATTGGTCATCATACATGTTGACCTTTTACTAGTTAAAACTGGGCTACTTAAACACCATAAAAATTTAAGGGCCTGGGAATGTAGTCTAGATTTATTTATTTATTTAGCATAGAAAATTCACTGATATTGGTAAAAAACTCTCTGCTACTGTAAATGTCATTGAATTATTTAAAGAAGCAAAATTAACTCACAAATAGATTCTATACCCAGCAGGTACTCCCTGTATTCTCTTGGATCACTTGTATGTCATTATTAAAAATATGATAAATGACACTATAATTCTGTACCATCTACTATCACTAAAACTCAGTATTCACACTCATTTTAAAACCTGTAGAAATCTGCTGCAATTTTTTGCCTAATAACTAAAACACTGTGAATCCCTTTAATCCACTTTTATTTCAAATATAATAGGTAGTTATTCCAGATATCCCTGAAGAGTCAGTTGAACAATTATCTTTGATAAGCAGATTTTTAATCAAGGAAATAGCTTAGTTAATTATGCACATAGGTTATGCTTTAAATTATTAACTGTGTGCTTCATTGCCTAGAACACAACCCAGGTGTAACATTTTAGCTGATGCTTGCTGAGATTACAGTTAGAGTCAGATTTAATCCAATTAGCAAACTCATTCTCAGGTGAAAAGTGAAACTGCTGACAGTGGCAAAGACTCCCATTAGTGATTTTCTATTGCTATGTTCTTTAATTATATCCCTCCACTACCACTAAGCTGTCACACGAGGCCAGCAAACTGACAATGAAATATATTTGAATGTGAAGAGGTTACTTTCTGACAGAAATACTGTAATCTCATAGGGGACTATGGTACAATATTAAAAACAGATAACCCCTTGAAAATTTTATTTTAACCCCCTCCATAACTACCTTAATTAAAAAAAAATATTATCTCATATAGAAGAAAAATGCTATAAAAATAAAATCAATGAAGAATAAAAATGTGAAATAGCCTGGAGTTTTCTATATCTACCTGAGTGAATTTCAATGTGATTTCTGGGTACATGTGGTGTAGTTTATTCTTAATGAGATTACTACAGTAATTTTTAAAGTAAGGTGTACATGTGATAGCCCATAACAGTGAACATTATGCCCTGTTGCTAGAGCAAAAAGAAAATGCAAAATAGAATAATCTATTTTCTCAAATTTTAGTTGCTGTGATGCATTTTACAACTATTATTAGCTTAAGACAGGCTGAAAAATAAGAATCTCTTCTTTGCACTTAATATGAAATACTACTTGTTTAAACTGGTTATGTCATAAGTCTTAAAGAAAATGTGATTACATGTGGTACTATTTTAAGATTTAAAAATCTAAATTTAATATCTGGAAAATATGTTTGAGAGAGACGTCCAAAAGCTGAGAGTGAAAATTATGGCATCACTTTCATGCTTCTGTAACCCCCTTCTTTTCCTAGACCATCTTTCATGGTAGAGGTATGAAAATTTTGAGGTATACCTGTTTTTTGTTTAAATTAATATTTTCTCATGAAGCAGTATGAACATCTGTGATATTCTCATTTTCATATCAGCTGTGTGGATACTATTCTTTGATGCAAACAATTATGAATTATACTAAGGGTCTATATTAGCGGTCCCTGACCTTCTTTGGAACCAGAGACCAGTTTTGTGGAGGACAATTTTTCCACAGATAGGGTTGAGGCTAATGCACATGTGCAGTTCACAATAGGGCTTGTGCTCCTATGAGAATCTAATGCTGCAGTTGATCCGAAAGGATGTGGAGCACAGATGGTAATATGAGTGATAGGGAACAGCTGTGAATGTAGAAGAAACTTTGCTTGCCCTTCTACCACTTACCTCCTGTGGTGCCACCTAGTTCCTAACAGATCACAGACCACCCTGGGTTTGGGGACCCCTTGTCTATATGGTATTTTCTCAGAAAAGTCAATGTCAGGGTCCAAATAATCAAAATGACAAAAACACTGGGTGATATTTTGTGAGATGTTAAACGTAGGCAAGATATAATGCATACATATAGATACAGAGATAAATATTAGATTATCATATGCATATGATCATATAAAATATATAATATGTTATAATTATGTATATGTAATAGAATGCTATTATACTTATATAAATAATTATATTTATATGCATTTATATAATGTATTTCTAATAATTCATATCTATATATCTACACATCAAAGCTTTAAATTGAGGCTAACAATCTCCTTAAACACTCAGGAGATCTGATTACAATATTAAAGCTGTTAAATGAGTCCTTGCAGCACACTAACAATTGGTGAGTTGAAACTGATGAGTAAAGAATTAATATAAATAATTGAAGTCAGAAATACAATTCAAGGTGATGGAATTTGCCCCAAATTATTCTGGGTGGTACAATGTTAAGCATACAAAGACAGCCTCTGTGAAGGCAGCAAATCAATTTTACAATTTTACAAATCAATTACATGAAATAAAACTTTTGTCCTTTCTAGTGCTAATAGGTATAATTTACTTGTTCCATAGACATCTAATCAAATGATCCAGAGATTCACTTAGAACTATCACTTAGTAAAAATGCAAAATGCAAACTGCACTGATGTGTGATATAATTGACACATTCTAAATTTATTTGTTAAACAGAAATTAAAAATTAATATAATTTTATGGTCAAGTTTTTCAAAATCTGAGTCAGTACTACAGTTCAATCCAGCAATGTAGCAATAATTACCTTAGCAGCAAAATTGATAAAAATTTGAAAATATTGCTTTGCACATGCAGTATATCATTTTAAAACTGAGGTTCAGGCTGCAAAAGTTCTTCATCAGACTTAAAAAATAAAAAGAACACCACTCATCTATTTCCACAATACTAAACTAATTTAGATTTTACTATGTTACTGATTTATGTAAGAACACACATGGTTTGTGTGGTAAAACTTTTATTTTTACTATAAGTAGTATCCTCATAGAATGATAAAACGTTATGTGAATGGCAAAACTTTAAGTATAATACAGTTAAGAAAATTGGTGTTCTTTAATGAACAAAATTTACACTGGAAAAATTTTAATGTGGTGTATTTTATTTTACTCCAGTGTCTTTGTATTCAATGCATAATACTTTCATATTGTATAATATAAAATAGGAAAAGTCAAGGAGAATCCATCCATCCATACAAATATTTACATACATTAAAACAAAATGGCTCAGCCAGGATGGCTAAGCCAGTTGAGTGCTTGCTTTGCAGGCTGGGGACTGAGGATCAAATCCTGACCCCATCCCATGCAGACCCATATGCTGAACAGGGGTGTGCTTCCCAGGTGGGAGGCCCCAGTTCAGTTCTTACCTTCTGGTTCAGCCCTTGTCTCAGGGAAAGGTGTGCCTCCCATGTGGGAGGCCCCCACCAGTTCCCAGCATGGCTCCTGCCCATCTGTGTAGAGTGAGAGCATGTGGAAAACTGATGTTGTACAACTATGGAAACTGCTCCAGGCCCTGCTCCTTCTCTCTGTCTCTCTCTGTCTAAAACAATAAAATAAATCTTAAAAAAACAAAAAAAGTATATATATATATATATATATATATATATATATATATATATATTCTTTCCATGAACAAATGGAGGCCCATGTCCCCTCTCTCACCTCATGTATTATTGGCACAGGAGCTACTTTCAGTGCTATGGCACATTGAAACATTCCCGAGACAGGTTTTAGGCTATGCCTGCCTGACAGGACTCAAATGGAAAGTAAACATACACACACACACACACACACACACACACACACACACACACACATCCCATATATATTCTTTTCCTACACATCTAAAAATACAAATTTGGTAAAGTATTTAGAAACCTAGTGATTCTCAACTTTTAATTTTTAAAACTAATGTTAGCATATTTATTATTAATCTGTTAATGTATTTAAAATTTTTAAATTGTATTAATGTAACAAAAGGAAGTTTGAGAAGCATTTTATTTAAAGAATTGAAGTAAAAACAAAATTTTATTACAGAAAAATCAATGGAAATAAAATAACATATCTCTGAATACTTGCTTGTAAAGAGGCAGATTTTTAGATATAATCTAAGAGAGTATATTCAATATAGGCAGTTTATCGTAAAAAAATAATTTTGAAAGTTAAAGAGATAAATAAAGGTAATTTGTATTTTTTCTTTTATTTGGATTGAGGCATAAAATAATTGATAATGTTTTTGCTAATCTTAGATAGTTCTCTATCCTGGCTATGTCTCATTTGTCAGAATTATGAACCAACTCACAGATTCCCAATTGCTCATAATGCTTACAGTAGATTTAACATATATTTGACTGCCTAATAAAATATAGGTGACACTATAATAAAAGGTGAAGATATAATAGTAACACCATACCGAGAAAAAAAATAAAAAATAGTGAAATATGGATATATTAGCTAGAAAAAAATAAAGAAGGTAGAAGTCATTTCAGATGAAGAGATGGGGCTATCATTGGAAAGTAAAGTTTTCACCGCAAACACTAATCCATGAATAAAGCCATGCCTGTGTTCATGTGTGTTTATTGATGCTTCGAAGCTGCCTAAAGATCTCACCTCCCTCACTTATCAGCTTGCTAAAATCTACTCATCCTACCTTTGTAGATCCAGATCAAATAGCATTTCTCATTCTTTTCCCTTCAATAATCATTGATTCATTTACTCCAAAATTTATCTCTCTTTAATCTGTACTGTCATGGAACTTTTTCTGTTATTTGGTTATAATATTAGTCATAAAGCATTTTTTTTCTGTTTATTTAACTATAACTATAGTTTGAGACCTCAAGGACAGGGTATCGCTTTTGGAAACAAACAGAATTATGTTCAAAATCCTAGCCAGCCTCTTACTAGCTAGCTGACTTTGGGCAAGTATGTTAATCCATAGTTTTCTCGTCTGTAACATTGGGTTAATAAAATTAAATATACCTGGTGATGGCAAAGACAGATTTAGAGAAAATGAATGAATAAACTGCTTACCACAATGCCTGGCATTACATGTGGGCCTATCTCCCCCTACAACTCCCTTATACTTATTTGTTCAAATCTAAGTGCCCAGAACATCTATGACTTGCTAAGTGCAAAGTTTATAGTACTTCTTGTCTTTTTTTCATTCTCCAATTTATCTTCAAGAGTGAGCACCTAAGGGCGCCTGACAAACAATTAAAAAAATTAATTGTATTGAATTAAATTATGTGTGAATTCTTTTTGCTGGTCTCATTTTAATAACCTTCTGTAAAATAAATACAGATATTCAGAAGATAAAAAATAAAATAAGCAATCATCCCACTGTCTTCAGACATCAGACACACACACATGCATTCAAGTACTCATAAAATGTCTTATTTTTATATTTTATCATAAAAGTGCATTTATGTGTACTCTATGTATAATTTATCAGAATATGACAAAAATATAACATGCATAGTACTGTATATTGTATGTGATGTAGAGGCTCCAGTGGCGCAATCGGTTAGCAAGTGGTACTTATATACATGATGTACAACATAATATTATACTATGTATGCTGTCATACGTAAACATATATACATATTTTAACCTATATTTTGCAATTAACATTATATTTGAATCATCTTCACGTGGGTAAGTATAGCAAGACATGCATTATGTGTAATGCCTGAATAATACTGCATCAAGTGATGCACTACCATTTATTTAACCATTCCATTGGTTTGATAAGATAAACGGTTAATGTATTTAAGCCTTTGTCTCTAACTTTTAACATTTTCACATTTGCTATCAAAATTAATGTTTGCCCTTTATATATTTTTTATGTTTATTTAATATTGTTTTTTCTTTTATTTTTTTTTAATATTTATTTATTTATTTATTTTTGACAGAGGAGAGAGAGAGAGAGAGAGAGAGAGAGAGAGAGAGAGAACTGAATCAGGGAAGCTCCCAGTTCAGCATATGGTTCCGCACGGGCCGGGGCCGGGATTTGATCCTCGGTCCCCGGTGCTGCAAAGTGAGCGCCTAACCCACTGAGCCATCCCGGTTTCCCCTTTCTTTTATTTTTTGAGGAAAATGTGGAATACGCTAAAAACTTAAAATAGGAGGAGGCAATCTTGTTAAAATAATTTTGCTACAGATACACTGAGAAGATATTTGTAAAAAATGTTAGATGCATAAAAGCTTCTAAGTTCTGAGAGAACTGCTATAATTATGTGCAAAGAAAGAAAACCAATCAATGCAGCTATTAAAATAATTAGTTTAACTTCTTAGTATTTTATGAATTAAAAATTGTAACTTTGTTACTAAGGAGATGTTACAGAACTAATGTCTTCCAGAACATAGATTTATCCAGCTATTTTATTGATTGTTTTCCATTTCATTTAGTTTTCCTTTTTTTGTTATTTTACTTCCTTTTGAATATTCACTTTTAAAACATATTCTTTGCCCTTACTAATTCACAAAATGCTTCACTGAAGGGTTTTAATAATAAAATTATAAATTGAACTGAGTAATTATATATACATGTACTAACATCCATTGATTCTCATTTTGACTATTGGCATGATAGTCTTGGCCTAATTTCTATATATTCATCTGTTTAAATCCACATAATTAATATTTTACTAATTCACATTTGGATAAATGAACACTAAATAAGCTAGGCACTTGGAATATTTAATAACAAATCAGTTTGAGAACTCTTAAATGGAGTAGCTTACTAAAATTTTTATTTTGTTTTTGTTGTAACAGCTGCTAATTTTATTCTAAATAATATAGATATTGCTGACCAAAGTAGATGCCATTGTAACAATTATTAAAAATCTTTAAAAAGAAAATGTGGCATCTATTAGAGGCAGACAGACAGGAAACTGATAGTAGAGCTGAAAATTTGGAGACAATAATTTTTCATTGGTAAAAGTGTGGTGTCCTTCTGACCCTAAGGCTGCATGGGAAAACATTACAAAACATAAAGCTGAAGCATGCATTTGCTATAACTGGCTAAGTTTATCAAGATATTAGAGGAAAAAGATGAGCTCAGACAAATCTGAGCAAGTTTGTGAGCAAATAGTGAATGTAAATAATAAAATTCTGGGGAAAAATAAACAAATCTTGGGGCCTCCAATATTTGAAAAGTCAACATCTAGATATTGAAAATAAAGACATTACTGAAAAGAGTTTAGATTGCTTGTGCCCATTAAAATCTATACCTGTAAGATTATATTAGGAACAGAACTTCCTCATCCAAACCTGTCTCTCAGGCAGCCTCAAAGCTACACATTACGTTGAGATATATAGCCAAGGGAATTTTAAGCAAGCAAGCAAACAAACAAACAAACAAATAAATCAGTTTTTGAAGTGGCCCCTGGAATAATTTTAGGTGTGATTATTAGTTGACAAAGCTGACTAGAAATAAATAGATCTCAAGCTCACTGCGTTTTTGAAAAAATTATGTTGCCAAATAAATTATTGATTTTAAAAAGCCTTAAATATTTTAGTCTTACAACTTTGGATCCTCAAACTGGAAAGAACAGTAAGCCTACACAACAGGGTTCATCCCTGATACCCATCTCAAACACATCTATGGAGGAAAATGGAAAAAGTGTTCAGACTACTGAGCTTGGAACATGAAGGACAATAGAGATGAGAACTCTTCCTGGAAAGGAGAATTGAAGCCTTCACAAGGGTCTTTACTACTGCTATAAAAGCAAAATCTATCCATAGACATTTTTCATTGTCGTCGATGAGCTATGCTGTTTTTTTTCCTATTCTTTACATTGAAAGTGTTGGCTGCAGTTCTGGTTTCCCTTTGCCACCAATTGGCACAAGTATATGTGTGTTTATAGGGAAAAGGTAGAGACAAAATTATTTTCATTTATATAGCAGCAATATATATGTAGCTGCATTTAAGCATGAAAGACAGAAGTGCACATAATTTAGATTTCTTGATTTTAAAACTGAATACAATAAATAAATGGGACTGTGGATTATTTATCTGGGAAATACAACTATTAACTGCCATCAATCACCTAGCCTTTATTTAAATATAAACAAACAAACAAAGCAAAACAAAAAACAAGAAAAAAACTTTAATAGTTATTTTGTGATATATTTACAAATTTTAATGATTTATTCTTATTATCTTTTCACAATTTGATAAGTATCACCTGTGGGCTTCTGCCTTAAAATTTAATATTAAAACAAAAAATTGGTTTTACTAAAATGTTGAACGAAAGAAAATTTTCATCTGTTTTTTGTTTGTTTGTTTTCTGCTCTAAGATGTTCCTTTTAATGATGTAACTCTTTTTAAATAATATGTCAGAGGTTACAAGTACATTTTGCATATACTTCAAATGGCATATAAACATAAATTTAATTTTCTTACTATTAGCAGAATGAGTAAATGCATTCATTTGGCAATCTTGCATATAAATGGTTTCTATGTGGTATATTCCCAATAATGAGATCTTTAAAATATATTTTTAGAGGTTAATTTGACTTTCTTAGAAACAGTCTCACTCATACGTAAACATGGCAAGATGACCCATTTAAAGCTGCTTCACGATCCAAAAGTGGGTTAGAAAAGATAAACGTTTAAATAATGATCATAAATACACTATATGTGATGCTATTCACTAGAAATATTTTAGTACTTCAACATTTGGCAAACAGAGCCTATATATCTTAAATCTACTTGCTTTTTAAAGTTTTGATGATTTTGAACTTGGCTGAACTTGCTAAAATCACTCAATAAATAAAATATTGAGAATGTATTTCACACATACCTATAACAAAAGGGCAGAATTCCAAAGCAAACTAACAAATATATAGGGTCTGGCAGAAGTAGTGCCCTTTTTTAAGTAGTACAGTGTTTGCATGAGATATTGTTCTGTTACAGAATTATATGCTTATGATTTTGTAATAACAGATTTGGTACAGATTACCAGCTCATGCAAAAAGAGGGTGGTGGTGGTGGTGGTGGTGGTGGTGGTGGTGTGTGTGTGTGGGGGGGGGGTTACTTATGCCAGACCCTGCATTTCCAGGCAGGTGTTTTCTTTTCTTATCTTTTAATTTTAATTTTTTATTAAATTTATTGGGGTGACATTGGTTAGTAAAATTATATAGGATTTAAGTGTACATTTCTTTTAAAATAATTGTTTGAGAGACGGTGAGAGAGAAAATGGGATAGGGAGGGGGAGAATAGAAGTGGGGAGGGCCCAGAGTAGTCTCCATGGTTGTACATCATTAGTTTTCTACGTAGTTTTATTCCACACAGGTGGATGTTGGGCTGGGTGGGATGGGAGCCAAACCAGGGGCCTCCCATGTGGGAGGTGAGAACCTTCTCTGCTGAGACATCTCGGCAGTTACCAGTGGCACTGTGATTGGGCATATGGGTTTTGCATGGGCCAAGGGCCAGAAATCCAACTCCAGACCTTTCAATTTCAAGGCAAGCTCTCAACATGCTGAACTATCCCAGCATCTCCCTGAAGAATGCATTTCTCTAATACATCATCTGTATATCGTCATTGTGTGTTTTCTAAAGTTTATTAAGGGAAGCAGGAATGACATAGAGGCTCTGAGAATATTCAAAAGTAAATGTTCTCACCCTGCTGCTCTTTTGAAGGGACAGAATCAAACAAAGCTGCCTCCTTTTTCTGGTCTGCATTCTTTACCTCTGGTAACTAAAAATTCTGAAAACATAAATCCTTCCATTTAATCCCAATAGAGAATTGTAATAGGTACTCTGCTTCTTCCTAAAGATTAAACTGCCAGCCAAGACTACATTATCCCTGTCAAAATGAGATGAAAACAAAACCAGTGTCAATATTTGGGTAGAGCACAAAAGAAAAAGAATTTCCTTAAAAAAATAATCAATTATTTTAATAACTATGAGTATGCCATATTATACAAGAATGTAAAGTAATGAGTCATTTAGATTAGAAAGACGTGCAAAGGTATAAAGGGTACTTTTGATTAAGAACTTTTAAATATTTTTATTTATTTATTTATTTATTTATTTATTTATTTTTTGACAGAGACAGGGAGAGAAACAGAGACAGAGACAGAGAGAGAACCAAACTGGGGGAGCCCCCAGCTCAGCACATGGTTCTGCACGGGCCGGGGCCGGGACTCGATCCCCGGTCCCCGGCGCTGCAAAGTGAGCTCTCAACCCACTGAGCCATCCCGGCTTCCCCAAGAACTTTTAGAGGTATATGGAACTATAATTCTGGTTGTACAATTATACATAATTACAACTATTATTTTTAAAGCCTTGGGATGTACAGAGCACTTTAATAAATGTATCTTATTCAAAGATATATTCATGCATTCAGCACGCCTCATACATAAATTTGAAAGTGAGTTTGAATTTAAGATTTGTTGCTATTAACATATAAATGGTAGTTGAAATTAGAAGAGCACATGAGTATTTCCTATTATAGAAGAGTATGCATTTAGAATTAAAAAAAATGGTGGGTTAACCAAGACGCTTGAAAAAATGCTAATATTAAAGAATTGAGTAAAGAGAGATAATTATTAGAAAAGAGCAAAGGTAACAAATGAATAAGGAGTTTCAGACATCAAAGGTATTAGGAGTGCAACAAAGACGGGTATCAAATGATTAAGTTCAGTAAAATGAAAACTAAATCTTTGGCTTTCATAATTTCAAGATGGCTATTGATATTGGTAAAATAAAGAATATTTGTTGTACTTTATAATTAGATATGAATAATATAAATTTATCTATCAAGAGGAGTAGTTGATGGGACTTCAAAAACTTTATCATCCATTAGACTTAGCTACTTGAGATAAGAATAAGCATATGATCTAAGTTTACCCAAACAGAGATCTTTCAATATAATTTCAAACAGGACCAATGAGAAAAGAATTATTCCTACATTGGTGGTGATAAGAGGCATAAAATTGTGATACACTGATTTTAAAAATGGCCAGAAAATATCATTCTTACCTATTAGCACACTTTAATGTAATATGATTTTCTAATAAGAAAAAGAAAATATTTTTTCCACCCTTGGAATTTAGGTTGGCCTTATGACTTGTTTTAGTGAATACTATGCTAAGGAGGACTAGATGATGTGCCACTTTACTCTTCTGTATTCAATTCCTGTCTCCATGCAAACAAACCTGGGTAGCCAGTTGGATGATGAGAGAATGTGTGGAAGAGAATCAACAGATACTCACTGAAACCATCAGAAGCAGAGTTCAGAACTTCCCTAGCTGACTGACATACAGCTCATTGAAGACCCATGAGTATGCCCAGCTGAGATTTGAAGAATCAGAAGAACTGCACAACTAATCCTAATCCCAAAACAAAACAAACAAACAAAAACTAATGGTCACATCATAAACTAAGTAAATCAGGAGTTGGCAAACTATGGCCTGAAGACCAGATTCAGTTTGGTGCCTGATTCAGCAAGTGAAGTTTTCTTGAAACA
Source organism: Craseonycteris thonglongyai (assembly GCA_004027555.1). Taxonomy (NCBI): domain Eukaryota; kingdom Metazoa; phylum Chordata; class Mammalia; order Chiroptera; family Craseonycteridae; genus Craseonycteris; species Craseonycteris thonglongyai. The sequence continues at coordinate 12,755 of PVKE010008685.1, forward strand.
CCAGCATAGTTATTTGTTTATGTATTACCTACGGCTACTTTAACACTATACTGGTAGGGTAGAGTAGTTGCAATAAAGACTTTTTGGCCCACAAAGCCTAAAATATTATATTTACTATATAGTTCTTTCCAAAAAAAAAAAATGTTTCCTGGTTTATAAAGTAAATCATTGTTGTTTTATCCCCCTTTGTTTTAGATGATTTGTTATACAACAATAACTAGCTGATAGAAGAGTAAAAATTAAAAGCTTTCAGCAACCATATGTCTTGATATATGGAGGTAATCCTGGATGTATTAAGAAAGGATTAAGCTGATATATTGATACAAGCAAATAAAAGAGATGGAGAAAGAGAGAACACTAGTAAAATTCTGGTCCAAAGAAGTTGTCTTTGAGGTCCAAGTGCACCTATTTTTCCACTAGGCCTCATTTACAATTAATTCCCTTTTATTTAATTTAGATTTAAGTGCTACTGTTTTAAAACAAAAGATCTTTAGCTAATACACATGCATATAGACAAATCAAAATAAAAAGTTCAGGGAAGCCCAGATGGCTCAACAGGTTAAGCAATTGCTTTGCAGCCCTGGAGACCGAGGATTGAATCCCAGCTCTGGCCCCTGTAAATCCATATGCTGAACTAGGGTGTGCTTCCCATGTGGGAGACCCCCAGTTTTGTTCTCCTCCCACCCCCGGTTCAGTTCCTGGCTTGAGGGGGTGTGCCTCCCATGCAAGAGGCCCCCAGCCCAGTTTCTACCCTCTGTGGCCCCCGCCCACCTGTGTGGAACAAAACCATGTCAAACTGATGATGTACAACTATGGAGACTGCTCTGCCCCTCCCTTCTCTCTGTCTCTGTCAAAAACATTAAAATAAATTTTAAAAATGTTTTTAAATTGCTTAATATTATAAGTAATTTAATAATTTGTATGTACCCTACTATTCTTATTACAAGTACTAAAGTCTTTTTTTATGAAATTGAGTTGGATGGCCTGGAATAGGAATTATAGTATAATTCTAATATTATACATTTTATATATTTTATTATTATTAAATATTAACTATTTTACCATAAAAGGTGCCTAGTTTGGATAATAAATTATATAGTCACAGTCTGTTAAAAAACTAATCAAAAATTTTTACACATATCATCCTATATTTAAGATTTTTTAATAGAATTTATTTTTAGAGCAGTTTTAGGTTCATAGCAATATTGAGAGGAAAGAACAGAGATCTCCTACATACCGTAAGCCAAAACACATAGCTCCCTCCATTATCAACATTTTCCAAAACAGTGGTACACATTTTACAACTGATGAAACTGCAGTGGCACATTGTTATCCTTTAGAATCCATAGTTTACATTAAGGTTTGTTATTATTGTACATTCTATAGTTTTGGGCAAATATATAATGACACCTCTCCACCAGTATAGTATCATACAGATTATTTTTATTGCCCTAAATATCCTTTGTGTTCTGCCTATTCATCCTTTCTTCCTTCCAAAATCTCTAGCAAACAGTGATCTTACTGTCTCCATAGCTTTGCCTTTTCCAGAATATCACATAATTGGAATCATACAGTATGTAGCCTACAGAGTTGGCTTCTTTTAATTAGTAATATACATTTAAGATTCCTGCATGTCTTTTCATGGCTTGATAGCTCATTCTTTTTAGCACTAATTAATATCCCTGTGTCTGGATAAACCACATTTTATCCAATCACCTACGGAAGGATGTATTGATGGCTTCCAATTTGGGGCACTTACGAACAAAGTGGCTATAAACATCGGTGTGCAGACTTTAATGCGAGCCTGTTTTAAACCTCTTTGCATAAATATTAAGTGCAATTGTTGAATCATAAGATAGTTTCATAAGAAACTGTCAAACTGTCTTCTATGTGCCTATACCATTTTGTATTTGTACTAGCAATAAATAAGTCTTTATTGCTCAACTTTCTCATCAGCATTTGTTGTCAATTCTGGATTTGGTCTATTCTAATAGGTGTATGTGTTATCTCGTTGTTTTAAGTTGCACTGCCCTGATAATGTATTATGTGAAGAATATTTTTATAAACTTACTTGCCATCTGTATATCTTTTTGTTTCAGGTCATTACCTCATTTTAAAAGACAAGTGGTTTCCATTTTGAATTTTAAGTGTTCTTTGCATATTTAAGGTAACAGTCCTTTATCAGATGTGTCTTTTGTAAATATTTTCTCCCAATCTGTGGCTTATCATTCTATTCTCTTGACAGTGTGTTTTACAGAACAGTTTTTCATTTTAATGAAGTCCAGTTTAACAATTATTTTTTACACGAATCATTGCTTTGTTGTTCTGCCTAAAAAGTCATCACCAAATCCAACATCACCTAGATTTTCTTCTATACTATCTCCTAGGAATTTTATAGTTTTATGTATTACATTTAGTTCTGTTATCCATTTTGAGTTAATTTTTGGAAAGGTATAAAGTCTGTGGCTGTATTTTTGCTTTGTTTTTGCTTGCTTGTTTGTTTTTTATTACACGTACATGTTCTAATTTTCTAATACCCTTTGTTGAAAAAACCATCTTTGATCCATTGTATTGCCTTTGCTCCTTTGTCAAAGAGCAGTTGATTACATTTATATGGGTCTATTTTGGGTATCTTTATTCCATTCCTATGATTCATCTGTTTGTTCTTCCATCAATACCATACTGTTTCAACTACTATAGTTCTGTTATAAGTCATGAAGTTGAGTAGTGCTCTCTCTCTCAGATCACACTCACCCAGGAGATGTCAGCAGTCGTATTGTGAGACTCCCTGCAGACAGACTCACAAGAAGAAATATGAGGTATACTAGCAGACATGTAAACAAACTTGGAAGTGGGTGCTCCAAAGTTCAGCCATCAGAGGAAACTGCAGCCTTAGTGGACAGCTTGAAAACAATTTTCTGACAGAGCTTATGGCTGTGGAATACAACTAGTCCTGCCCAGATTTCTGACAAACAGAAACAATAAGATAATAAATGTTTTCTTCTTACAACCACTAAATTTTGGGATAATTTATTAGCAACAATGGATAACTAAGGTGATATTTTACTTCTGCTAATTTTGTTTTGTTTTGTTTTTTGACACAGAGACAGACAGAAAGACAGAGACAGAGAGAAGGGGGAGGGCCCAGAACGGTTTCCATAGTTGCACATCATTGGTTTTGCCACATAGTTTGATTCCACAGGTGGGGGAGGGGCTGCACAGGGCAGGAACTGGGCTGGGGTCTTCGCCCTGGTGAGAACCGAACTGGGGGCACTCCCCAGTTCAGCATATGGGTCCACACACGGACTGGGGCTGGGATTCGATCCTCAGTCCCTGGGGCTGCAAAGTGAGCGTTTAACCCACTGAGCCAGCCCGGCTTCCCTCTTCTGCTAATTTGAAAATTACAAATTAAAAAATAGAACTGACAGTTAATAATGCTAGTAATGAGTGCATTGTCATATATTCACTGCAATCATTATTGTTTTTTTTGGTATTACATCTATTTTAAAAATCACTTTTGGAAAACCCTTTCAGCAATTTCATACTAAGGTTTCTGCCTCAATAGATACTAATAGAACTTTGAGAAACTTATGTCCTCCTTTCTGTCACTAAATAACAGATTGTAACAGTGCTCTCAACATATTCCATTGGGAATGCAGTGCAATATATTTAGTGCAATCTAAACTCCATGAACCTTTAGATCACATAAATATTGGTTTGTACTTGTTACTGTAACTGCTAATTATAGTACATGAAAGTACATCAAAATTTCTATTTGAGAATACAGTGTAGGGATGCTGAGATGGCTCAGTGGGTTGAGTGCTCACCTTACAGCCCTGGGGTACAAGGATCAAATCTTCGCCCCAGCCTGTGCACACCCATATGCTGAACACCCAGTGTGCTTCCCATGTGGGAGGCCCCTGGTTTGCCCCAGGTTTGTGGGGATGTGCCTCTCATGGGGGAGGCTCCCAGCTTGGATCCTACCTTGCACGCTTCACCCCCTCTGCCCCCTCCCCACACCTGTGAGGAATGAAACTACATGGGAAACTGATGGTGTACAACTATGGAGACTGGTCTGGGTTCTCCCCCTTTTATCTGTCTTTCTCTGTCTCTGTCAAAAACAATAAAATAAATTTTTAGAAAAAGAAATTATGCCCCAATTTAAAGTTTCTCAAATAAAAGAAGTATTAGTTGTCTTAGTTTCTTCTCCCATTATTTGTATAATTTCTCACATCAAGAAGCTACGGTAAATCAGGATACCACCTCATAGCGGTCCTATTATTCTATTAGTATATTTGCAAGCACATATTATACCACAGAATAAACATCGTTTGGCATCATGAACAAAACAAGTTAAATAAACATATTTAAGACAGCATGACTACATTTATATAAAGTGTAGGATATACATATTTAAAATCTCTAAAATAAAACAGTTTTTAGTTATAACTGTGCCATCAGTAACAACAGTCTCTAGTTTAAAAAATATCTTGAGGGAATTCTAGTGTGATGTCTCTTCAAGGACAACCTGTTTCTATTTCACAAAAGGCCATGGACTGAACTGTATCTTGTTTCATTGACGACTACTTAATTTTTTAAGAATTGTGACACCTCCATTAAATTTATGTTCTTGAAGTTGTCTATATAGCAGGGCAAGTGTTCTAAAGTCAATACACAAAGAATTTCCTTTTAAGTCTATAATCAATAATTGCCAATGATGAATAAACATCAATTATTAACAATGAATGTGGTTTAGGTTGTTTTACTTATATCTGCTTTTAAGCCTTGTAATGGATTGCTACTGTCAAGTACACCCATTAAACAGAGTTCACTGTACTGAAAACACAGAGAAGGGTCAGAATTGTTGACAAGAGATATTTCATGATCCCAGGTTTCCTCTCCTTAACTCAAAAATTCACTCTCAGATATGCCAAAAATGCTGACTTAAAAACAAATTTCGGCTCTATTATTTATATATATATAAAAAAAGGAATATTATTACATGTATTTAGATTTCATTGAACTGGCAACAAATTTACTGTCAAAATTTGCCAATGATTAGACAGATGAGTGTTTTATACAATATTCCCAAATACAAGTAAGGAATCTTTGTTGGAATAAGGAAATAAGTTACATACTGCGGTGCAATAAATGTGAGGCAGCACAATGGCAGCATTAATATAAGGAGATAAAGTACATTAAGTGATTTTTTAAGATAGTATTATCTAAAAACCCAGAGGAGTGTGGAGCAAATTTTCAGGTTGAATTTATTCAAAGTATCAGGTCCAGTATGAAGAAGAAAACTTGGAGCAGGACTCACTTATATTTCAAATCTAGAAGCACAAGTATAACAAAAGGCAAATGAATGGTAGAAAACCAATCAACACCTTGAGTTTATACCATGAGAGAAAAATGGGTCAACAGTGTAAAATCAAACAAGAAATACAGATAGATCTGATTACTTGTCCTGCAAAAGAGTAACAAAAATATTGGAGTGAAATAAATGATCATGACATTAATTACTTAAAGTATGTGATTGCAGGGAAGCTGGGATGGCTCAGCAGGTTAAGTGTTCACTTTGCAGCCCTAAGGTCTGAGGATTGATTACCGGTCTCAGTCCTGGCCCATGTGTACCCACACGCTGAATCTGGGAGTGCTTCCCATGTGGAAGGCTCCCAGTTCAGTTCTTGCTGGTGCAAGCTTCCCATGTGGAGGCCCCCGGATCAGCCCGCAGCAAGCAGCGATTTGCCTCCCATGCGAGAGGCCCCTGACCTAGTTCCCACCCTATGCAGCTCCTGCTGACCTGTGTGGAATGAAACCATGTCAGAAAAAGCTGATGACTACAGCTATGGAGACTGCTCTGGGCTCTCCACCTTCTCTCTGTCTCTCTCTGTCTCCTGTCAAAAACAATAAAAAATAACTCTTTAAAGTATGTGATTGCTAATTCATAATCAATTATATGTATTAACTATGTGCCTAGTTCCTGCAAGTTTTCTAAAGTATAGTGTATTACCTCTAATTTTTATGCTGAGATGCAGTGTGCTTCTTGTAGGGGAGGCACCCAGTTCAGTTCCTGCTGGGGTGAACTTTCCATGTTCACCCGGTTTGGTCCTTCCTTTGACCTCTCAGCTTGAGGGGGTGTACCTCCCATGCCAAAGGCCCCTGGCCTGGTTCCCACCCTGGGCAGTCCCACCCACCTGTGTGGAAGAAAACTATGTCAAAAACTGATGACTGTGGGTACTGCTCTGTGACCTCCCTCCTCTCTCTCTATTTCTGTCAAAAACAATAAAATAAATCTTAAAAAAAATTAAACAGACCTTTTAGAAATATTATTACCTTTTTAAGAGTTCAGATTTATAATAATTTAAAACATGATTAAAACATGATTCTCATACATTTAAATATTCATAACATTTTTGTTTATTTAACTGAATAAAAGTGTTGAGTCATCTGAAGATATTTAAATAGAAATTTGACAGCCAAATAAAAATTTCAATGTCAAGTTGTTTCTGTACTCAAAGGCTTACATAATTAAAGTTTAATTCTATAGTATAGTGAGCTCAATATTTCCCTTAGATTTTACGAATCTTAGTCCAAAACAGGTATCTGAAGAAGTAGGTTAGTTTAAAACCCCCTGGAAACTAACTACTTGTTACCAATCAATGTCTCCTCAATACATTTAACAATAAAAAAAAAAAAATCTGAGTTTTTTGTTTGTGGGTGAGTAGTATCCTTTTGGATATGAAAAAAAGACTACTAATATGTATTAAAAATCAGTTAATTTACATAAGAGAAACTCTTCTTTCAGATGGTTTCACTATAAACTTTACTTAGTGGCTTTTATACACAACACAATTAAGCTCCAAACATTATAATAAATGAAACCTAATATTCTATGAAATCTAATTGAAGGTATATTTTTAAATGCCTGTGATATATAGAATTTAGTTTGAAGGTTAAATCATTACTCAATTTCTCCAAGATTAGAGATCTAAAATGTGTGCTTTCTGTAAATAGAGAAGGAAGTGCTTTAATATTTTCCTTTGGGAATACTAGGCATTTAATAGGAGAGAGCATGCATTAAAAAGACTGAGAGCGTGTTATCTGAACCTTTGCTTTGTGGTTAGATGCTTTTTTTGCTGTCTACTGAATTGGTTCTACATGATTCAATGTCACATCACTCTAACAAAATTAAACATGATCAGACTCCCAGCTATTCCATTTCTTAAAATTAAAGTTCTAATCATTATGTTGTACACCTAAAATTAATATAATATTGTATGCCAACTGTAATTGAAAAAATTTTTAAATAGTTTAAAAATTTATATAAATATTTTTAAATTGTTGTAAATTAAATAAGGATTAATTTATTTTCTTTGAAGTACAAGTTATATAATCTATGATATATTTGAGAGAGAAAATGAAAACTACCTAGCCATATATATAACTACCTATGTTATAGCAATTATTTCAATTTTAAAATGTTGATTGTAATATATGATACCCTATTATGTTTTTTTCAGAACTAAGTTATTATATTAAAATACAGTGTAAACAAGAGGTACAGAAGATCAAACATGGTATTTGGACCAACAGATAACATCAGTTATATGAATAGAAAATATTTAAGTATAACTTATATGTTGAACATTATTCAACCATTATTATTTTAATGAATAAAATTTATAAGTTACAAAAATATATATACCTTGATACTTTTTCAACCAATATCTTATATTGCCATTGTTTGCTTTTTCTTGGCTAGAATAACTGCAAAGCATTTAAAAGTGTCTCAAATTCTCAAATTATTTCTCTCTCTCTGTATGTATGTATGTATGTATAGATAAATAGATAGATATTGATATACATATAAATATATAGATATATAAATATTCCTTAACTCTTAGAGTTAAGGATCTTTGTCCCTATTTCAACTACATTTAATTTGTACTTAATACTGTGTTGGTATTACAATGAAACCTTAACTTTTACTAAATAAGGAAGCAAATGAAACAATACTACTTTATTTTTCCAAACTATATAAATAGAGTACATAAAGAAAAATATAGTTTAAAACAATATTTCTGCCAACAGTGAGAATGGCAAAATCTTCCTGAGAAGACGATTTTTTGAAGTTCAACTCAGTTTACACTGTCAAAGTTTTCTGAAATAAAGAATAAAGCCTTCTATATTTGGTCCTCTAAAAGATGGTGAAACAGGGAAAGCTGGGATGGCACAGTGGGTTAAGCACTCACTTTGCAGGCCCGGAGCCTGAGGATCGAATCCGGGCTCCAGCCTAGGTGGACCCATATGCTGAACTGGGGTGTGCTCCCAGTTCAGTTCTTGCCGGGGCCTATGCAGGAGGCTCCCGGCCCAGTTCCTGCCCTGTGCAACCCCACGCCCACCTGTGAAGTGAAACTATATAAAAAACTAATGATGTCAACTATGGAGACTGCTCTGGGCCCTCCCCCTTCTCTCTGTCTCTCTCTGTCTCGCTGTTAAAAAACAATAAAAATATATCTTTAAAAGATGGTGAAACAGTGCTTCTCTGATTCTGAAATAAACAGTAAAGAGAATGTTTAGGTCTACTGGCAGCACGCTCTCTTACTCTCCTCTGTCAGTGCCATGATTTCTTCTTTATTTCTGAATATGTTCTTAGATATAGAATTCTAGATTGATAGCTGTTTTCTTCCAGCATTTGAAGAATGATGTGCCAAATTTATTCTAATTTCAATGGTTTATTGAAAGAATTGAGTTTCATTCAAATTATTTTCTGTCATAGTAAAGGTGCTGTTTTACTTTCACAGCTTTCAAATTTACTTTCAGGTTTTTCTTTGTACTTTAATTTTCAGAAGTGTGACTGATGTGTTATGATGTGATTGTCTTGAGATTTTTCTGTTTTGAGTTGGTTTAGCACTCAAATTGGTAACATTTTATCTATTGCTAAATTTGGGAAGTTTTTAGATTATTACATATTTAAGTACATTTTCAGCTCCTCTTTTTCTTTAATTTTCCCAGAACTCTGATGATACAAATGCCAGATATATAATTATAGTCCCACATGTTCTTGAGATTCTGTTCTTTGTTGTTTTTTGTTTTATTTTTTAGTTCATTATTTTAATATCATTTAGACTGAGTGATTTCTATTTCAGTTTCTTCAAATGCATTGATTCTCTTTTCTGCTATTGAGCCAATTCACCAATGTTTTTGTTTTTGTTTTTTCTGTTAAATTTATTGTGGTGATGTTGGTTGGCAAAAAAGACATAGGTTTCAAGTATACAATTCTACATTGCATTGTCTACACATTGCATTATGTGTTTAGCACCCAGAATCAGCTCTCTTTCCATTACCGTGATTTGATGCCTTCTCCCTACTCCCCCTCACACTGCCCCCTTTCCCCTTTCCCCTCAGGTAACCACTAAACTATTGACTGTGTCCATGAATTTTTGTTTTTACTTTCAGTTTTATATTTCACTTTTAAGTGAGGTCATATGTTTCTTGATTCTTTCAGTCTGACTTATTTTGCTTAATAAGATGGTTTTAAGGTCCATACATGTTGTTATACATGGCTGTATTTCATCTTTTCTTATTGCTGAGTAGTATTCCATTGTATAAATATACCACTTCTTTATCCAGTCTTTGGACACTTTGGTTGTTTCTATGATTTGGTCACGGTGAACAGTGCTGTGATGAACATTGGGGTACATATACCTTTGCAAATTAAAGTTTTCAAGTTCTTTTTGGTAGATAACCAGATCTTTTTCAAAAATTTGTTACATTTTTTATTTTCAAAATTTTATTTTCATTCTTTATATATTCATTTTTTCCTAAAACTTTCTGCTTTTAGTTGTAATAATCATTTTAATAATAGTTCATTAAAACATGTTTATGATAGATTCTCTGACATCTTTGAAAGACAATTGAATATAAGTATTCATTGATAGATTACTAAATAAAGAGATTTGAATAGTAGGGAGAAGAGAAATGGGGATATGTTGGTCAATGGCTACAAAGTTGCAGTTATATAAAATGAATGTCTATAGAGAGCCAATACACTGCATGATAACTATACTTAGTACTACTGAATACTGAAAATCTGCTGATAGAGTAGATTGCAAATATTCTAAAAATGGGAGTGTACAGGTAAAAATTAAGAAGTTGGCAGTAGATGGTATCACCCTGGGTTAGAAGAAAATATTGTCCAAAGCAGAAGATCTTCTTAAAAAAATAAGTAGAGAAAGATGAAATAGTTGTATAGGAAGAAAACTGTATCATAAATATCAAATATTATTATGGGCTTCATTCAAGGCTGTTCTGTGCTTCACGTTGGACATACCTGATGTAGAGGACCATATGGGTGTGCTAAGCAACACAAATGCGTGTGTGTGTGTGTGTGTGTGTGTGTGTGTGTGTGTATGCCAGGATAGTCAAAGAAGACTTGCAAGGGAAAAAGATCTCCATGCAGTTTGCACTTACAAAATTCCCTTTTCTCATTTCTTCTAGCCTTTCTAAATTGGATTACAGACTTATTTAAGGTCAAGGGGATAAAAGAGGAAAGCATCATTGACATTCCCAAAGAGTTTGACTTGTCTTTTTTTTTTTACACTTTATATAGTTTGATACTCAATTTTATTTTATATTATTTTCAGATGTATAGCATAGTGGTTAGACATTTATATAATTTAAGAGTGATCCTTCTGACTAATCTAATACCCACCTGGCACTTTACATCCCCATCACTGTTTTGTATCTACAAACTTGTACTTCTTAACCTCATTCCTTTTTTCACTCTGCTGCCTATCACCCCAGTAAATCTAGTATTTATCTGACACCATACATAGTTATTACAATATTATTGACTGTATTTCTTATGCTAAACTCTACATTCCCATGGCTACTGTATAACAACCAATTTGTACCCCTTAATTCCTTCCCTTTTTCTACCTGACTACACCCCTCCCATCTGGTAACCATCAAAATGTTCTCTGTATCTATGAGTTTGTTTCTGTTTTGTTTATTTATTTCGTTCTTTAGGTTTTATATGTAAGCAAAATTGCACTACATGTATCTTTCTCTGTCTGACATAGTCACCTCAGCACAATACCCTCCAAGTCTATCTATAATGTCACACAGATGGCAAAAATGCATTCCCATCCATACCCTAGCAATATTGCATTTTATACATGTACAACCTACTCTTTATCTATTTATCCATTGATGAACACCCACATTACCTCTACATCTTGCCTATTATAAACAATGCTGCAAAAAACATATGAATGCTTTGTCTTCCCAAAATAACATTTAGGTTTCCTCAGCTAAATACCCAAAAGTGGGATTACTGGGTCCTTCTTTTTCTCATGTCATCTTTTGTTTTGAAGTCTATTTTCTTTGGTATAGATATTGCTGCCCAAGCTTACTATATTTTTTATTGTATTATTATTAAATATATTTACCCATCCCTTTACATTCAGTCTGTGTGTACCTTCCGATCTGAAGTGAGTCTCTTGGAGGCAGCATATATAAGGGTCTTGCTATCTTATCCATTCAGTCACCTTATCTTTTGATTGAATCATTTAATAAATTTACATTGAAAACAATTGTGGATAAATATGTAGTTATTGCTATTTTATTACTCATATGTTTGATCTTTATTTTCCTTCTTCTTCTTCTTTTTTTTTTTAACTGAACTGGGAACCTCACCGCATTCGAGAAGCACACCCTAGATGGGCACAGGGCTGGGCAGGGCAGGAAGTGGGCTGGAAGCCTCCCACATAGGTCCTGGCAAGAACTGAACTGGAGGCACACCCCAGTTCAGCATGTGGTCCGCCTGGGCCAGAACCGGGATTCGATCTTCGGTCTTCAGGGCTTCAAAGCGAGCGCTTAACCCGCTGAGCCATCCCGGCTTTCCCCCTTCTTCTTTTAAGGAAATCTCTCTAACATTCCTTGTAATACTGGTTTGGTGGTAATGAACTCTTTTAGCTTTTTCTTGTCAGATAAGCTGTTCATTGTCTTTTGGTTCTGATAGCTTCGCTGGGTAATCTTGGTTGTCCTTGCTTTTCTTCACTTTAAATATTTTTTGCCAATCCCTTCTGGCTTTCAAAATTTCTATTAAAAAATCATCTGACAATCTTATGAGAGCTTTATTGTAGGCAATTAAGTGCTTTTCTCTTGCTGCTTTTAAGATTCTTTATTTGGTTTAAACCTTTGGCATTTTAATTATGATGTATCTTGCTATAAGCTATTTGAGACTCTGCACTTCTTGGGCTTATATATCTATTTTCTTCACTGGGTTAGGAAAGTTTTCAGTCATTTTTGTCATTATTTTTTTATATAGGTTTTCAACTCCTTGCTCTCTCTATTCTTTTTCTGGTACCCCTACGATGTGAATGTTGGTATACTCAATGTTGTCCCAGAGGCCCCTTAAATGCTCTTAATTTTTTTCTATTCTTTTTTTTTTTTTTTCTGTTCTCATTTGGTGTTTTCTGCTATCTTAATATTCTAAATTGCTGATTTGATCATCTGCTTTATCTAATCTGCTACTGATTCCTCTAATTTATTCTTCTTTTTCAGTTATTGAATCCTTTATTTTTAACTAGCTTTTTAAATGTTATCTAGCTCCATTTTTAAATTTTGGATTTCTTTGTTGAAGTTCTCCATGAGATCACTGAGCATCCTTACATCCGGTGTTTGGAACTCTGCATCTGATAGATTGCTTGTCTCTATTTTATTTAGTTCTTTTTTTGAAGCTTTGTCCTGTTTTTTTGTTTGTTTTTTTGGGGGGACATGTTTCTATGTTTTTCCATTTGGGCTGCCTTTCTGTGTTTGTTTCTACATATTAGGTAGGGCTTCTATGTCTCCTGGTCTTAGTAGGGTTGCCTAATGTAATAGGTATTTTGTGGGACCCAGTGATGCAATCTCCCTGATCACCAGAGAATGGTCCTCTAGGGGTGTTTGTTGTGTTAGTTGTGTGTGCCCTCCAGTTGTAATTGAATTTTGGTTGCTATTTGCATGTCAGTGAGAGGGATTGATTCTCAGGCTGATTGGTGGTGAGAACTTGCCATATTTATAGTGAAGCTGTGATGAAAAGTTTGATCCTACAGAGCAGGGTTCTCTTGAACAGGGTTCTGGTGCCTGTGCAGTGCAATAGAGTTTTTCAGTCATTGTTCTTAATGTTTTAAAGCCAAAAAGCTTTAGGTATATTCACAAGTATTATGTGATTAAAGGCTAAGAGGTACAGCCACTTAACTACCTACCTGTTTAATGATCACTTAGAATTCCCTTTCTCAGTCTGTGTAAGTCTCAGGAATCCCCTTTTTCAGTCTTTGGTTTCCACAGTTGGTTAATATTCACTACATGAAGTATTTGCAATCATACAAGACTACATATTTTGTTTATAACTGTAGTGTTGCATGTTGTCTATTAAAAATATCTATACATTATGGAGCCATAGAACACCACAGACATCAGTCTTTAAGCCCCTTGCTTATCAAGTAATTCATTTAATGACTTAGTTTAGGAATGGAACTTGGTCATTAAGTGAGGAGTGCCTTTTTTCAGAGTTTTGAAATAGAACAGTACTTGTTTCTATTCTTGGATCTGTGAATTACTGATTGTATGTCCTTAGGCATGCTAGTTTTACTCTTTATCTTTAGGTTTATTCATCTATTATCCAATAATAATGCTGACCAGAGAGGTTTAGTCTAGGTACAAATGAGAGAGCTCATTTATGAAAAATAGTGCAATGGTTTCTATGTAATAAGTAAAAAAAATGAATAAATAAATAATGTAGATGTTTTTATGTCTACTGATTACTATGCCACTCTCTCCATTCTCTAGGCTATGAGAACACTTTCAACATAATTCTTACGGTACATACGCATTTCACTCTGCTGTGACTATACATCAAGGCATGGGTTACCACCACTGAACTTTGAACTTCTCTAGGGTAAAAGCTGCATCTTATTCATTTATATATTTCCAGCATCTGTCTCAGTGCCATGTAAAAATACTCAATAAATATTAAATTTTTGACAAAATAAAATAACAAAGTAACAAATTACTGTACTCCTGGATCTGGCTCAAACCCTCCCTCACTCACAGGATTTTTTCCTATGATGCTTTTTTATCCAAATGTACTTTCTTTCATCTCAATGGCAGTACTTAGTGATTCCCTTTGCAATATAAAATTCAATGTGTACACTTTTTCTTTAAAGTAAAAACCCAGAGAAGAGTAACTCCACATTATTCCTCCTTGTGTTTGCTAATGTCTCACATAAAACTATTTCCAAAGAGGGAGAAGGTATTGAAACAAATAAGTATAATGTAAAACAGAAATACACGTATGTGATAATAACATACAAACCAAGCAAAATGCTCTGGAATAAGAGAAGAAAAGGTCATTAATTTTGACTAGATATCATAGGGAAAGTACACTTAATAGGAAGCATTTGATATAAGATTTGAAGCAGGTGTAATAGCAAAAATGAGGAGGCATAATTCATTCTCTCATTCTCTTTGTTAAAATGTATTATTATAATAAAAATGTTTTTATTTTTCAAAACACACTTTTTATGATTTGTATTAAAACATCTTTATCTCATAAATACAGATTGACAATTAGATTGAAGAAAGCAAGACAAGGATACATGTCCTATTTAATTTCTCTAATTTCGTTCTCAGAAGTGAATGTCATGGCATGATAGTAGAGCAACAATATTATTTTATAATTTATATTTCTTGTTTAATAAGAAATTATGGAGATGCCAGAATAACTCAGCAAGCGCATGGATCAAGTCCTGACCCCAGCTCATGTGGGCCCAGGTACTGAACTGTAGCACAAATGTAACCGCTGGGATAGCCTGGCAGCAAAGGTTCTCACCTCTCAGAATTTCAGTTCCCACCTCATGTGGCCCCATATCCACCTGTGTGGAGCGAAGCTGCATCACAGCTAATGATTTGCGGCTGTGGAGACTGTTCTGGTCTTTCCCAGGCTGTTCTCTTTCTTCCTTTCTCTCTCTCCTTCTCTCAAGTAATGTAATAAACCTTGAAAAAAAACCCCAAAAACTCATGGTTTAAAAAAATGAAAAATTCTATATTGGAATAGCAACAAATTCTTCAAAATAATATTAGATAAATACTTTAAAATATTTTATTGAAAAACAGTGTGCATAATAGAAAATGTACTCAAGATATGTGCATAGTCCAATATTCACAATGTGAACAAACTTGTGAGAACTATTCACGTTTTGCAGAACATTTCCACAAAAAGTGGAAGTATATATTTCTTAGGTACCTTCCATGACATTGCACCCCCAAAGAACCATTATTCTGAATTCTATCAGCAAAGATTAGTATTTTTGTTTGTTTGTTTTTTTAGTTTTTTTAATTTATGTAAATCAAATAACACAGTGTATACTCTCAATTCTGGCTTCTTTCTCTAAAATTTATAATTTAAAATTCATTTATGTTATTGTATGTAGTTGTTATTTATTAATTTATATTGCTAAACAATATTATATATGAACATATCAGAATTTACCAATTTTATTGTTAATGGCATTCAGGTTATTTCATTTTACCGCTATAACAAACTTCACTTTATAAAATTTTATATATCTTTGATATAAAGTTAAACATATATAATTTGGATATATATGTAGGAGTGAAATTGCTGCATTATAGGATATGCATATATTTAGTGGTTGTGCCAACTTACAAATCTATCAATAATATACATAATTTTAATTGTAGTTTTATTTAGTTTTTTTTTTTAAGTAATATGGGGGATATATAGGTAAATAGTTGTAGTTATGAGTAGTAATGTTGAATATATTATAGTATGGTTAGCTGTAATTTTTTTAAGATAAATTTTATTGTTTTGACAGAGAAACAGAGCCAGAGATAGAGAGATGGGAGAAGACCCAGAGCAGTCTCCATAGTTGCACGTCATTGGTTTTCCACATAGTTTATTCCACACAGGTGTATTTAGAGCTGCTCAGGGTGGGAATCAGGCTGGGGGCCTCCTGCATGAGAAGCACACCCTAGTTCAGCATCTGAGTCTGTTCAGGGAACTCGAGCAGTCAAGCTGCTGAGTAATCCCGGCACCCCCTGTTTAGCAGTAATTTTAACATCTTCTACTGAAAAGCATTTCTAATAATTTTCTCATTTTGGTATTACACAGACTCTCCTTTCTCATTGATCTATAATAATCTTTATATATTAATACGCATAAATCTTTGGTCTGAGATGTGTATTTTAAATATTTTTTATTCTCTGGTTTGCATTTTTACTTTCTTAATTGTGACATAACTTATAATCTCAAATTCAGAATTTTAACATATTCAATTGATCAATATTTCTCCTTATTTTTAACATTTTGCTGTTTTATTGAAAAGAAAATTGTTGTTTATCCCAAGGTAAGCAGAAGATATTCTTATATTTTCTAAAAAAAAAAATATGTGTGTGTGTATACACACACACACACATTCATACATACATATATACATATATATATATATTGTTTTTACTCAGCCCTACAATTTAATTGGAGTAGAATTTGCATGCATGGTATAAGATAGGAGTCAAGGTTAATTTTTTCTCCATCTGAATATTCAGTTGATCCAGCATAAAGAGTAGCAGATATTTTTATAAATGAAGTGACTTATGAGAAGATTTGTATTTCTATAAGTAGGTATGACTTTATTCTATTTCATCTGTCTGCTCTTTAATTTTTATTTCAACAACACTGTTTTAATTCCTGTAAGGTAGAAATATGTTCCTATAACAGTCAGTGCAAATCCTTCAACTGTGTATTCCTCACAAAAATGTCTAATATTCTTGGTGTTTTGCATCTCCACATAAGTGTTAGGCTCATTTTGTCCATTTCAACAAGAAAAGATATCTCTAGAAATTTTATTTTAAATAGCATGAGATCTACAGATCAGTTTTAAAGGAATTAACATTTTTAGAATGTTGAGTTATTTCATTCATAAAAAGGTAAACCCTCAATTTATTTAGATTTTAAAAAATGCTTCTCAGAAATACATTTTAGTTTTCTGGAAAGACGCTTTGCACATCTTTAATTAGCAAATACCAAGCATTTGACAATTTTAGAGTTATTACATCAGATTTTTGCTAATGTATAAAAATGGAATTTAATTTTGTATATTGGCACTGTATCCATTAATGATATGAAATTTGCTTATTAGTTCTAATAATTTACATGTATATTCTTTGGCTCTTTTTTGTAAGAAGTAATGCCTTGTGTTAAAACAGTTTTATTTCTCCTTCTCTTTTTTCAAACTTATATTTATTTTTTTAGTCAGAATAACATGCAACATAAATTGTGTTAACAAGTAGAACCCTCTAATTTGCTGAGAGGTGAGATTCCACTATTCGACCATTAAATATAGCACTCTCTTTATATATAATGAATATATATATATATATATATATATATATATTTTTTTTTTTTTTTTCATTAAATGAAGAATGACCCCTCCTATATTTGCCTTAGATTTTTTTTTTTTGTATGACTTTATTTTTATTGGGTTCCTAATACATGACTGGGTGATTACTTTATCATATACATTTTATGCTTCAAATATATTTATTATTTAGTCTCCTAAATAATGAGTTTAATGATTGATTTCAAACGTTTAAACAAGATTGCATTCTAAAATGATCTGTAATTGGCTTTTATTTGAGGTTTTGGTTCTCAAGTCCTGGATGCTTTGTTACTCAGTGAGACTGATGAAAACTCAAAGTGTCTCCTTTCTGATGGTCAAAAGTCCCAAGAGAAGAAAGAATGACTATAAATATATAGGGCAACTTCTTAAGTTTTGTTCCTCTGCATTTGACGCCTTGAGTAATAACCTCTCCCCAGTGACTTCAAGCATATGTTTCCTGAAATTTTCCCACACCTCACCTCCATATTTTTTCTTTTTTTATTATAAAATTTATAAATTCTTGAGATCAGTGAACTAAAATGTCCCAAATCTAATTTGTGACAGGCACAATGACATTTTAAGGATATTTTGTTATTACCCATCCCAGGTTTTTTAAGTTTTGTAAAGGACCAATCATTTAGAAGCATGTTGCATAAAAATTTTTATACTCTGATACAGTAAAGGGAAAGTTACTCTCAGAGATTACAAAGTGAAAAGGTAGAAAACAATATTCCAAACAAATGGCATACAGAGAAAAGCAAGAGTAGCCATACTTATAGTTAATAAAATAAACTTCAAGATAAAAAATGTAAGAGACAAATATGTACATTTTATAATGATAAAGAGGATAGTATATCAAGAACACATAACATTTATTGATATATGTTCCCAATCAGAAAGCACCAAAATATACAAAGCAACAACTAACAGAACTAAAGGGAACAACTGAGTAAAACACGACTATACTAGGAAACCTAAATACCTCACTGACAGCTATGTCTAGATAATCAATAAGAAAATACTGGCCTTGATGGCATTTCAGAAAAAAAAATGCACATAATTGACATTTACAGAACATTTTATTTCTGAACACCAGATTACACATTCTTCTTTAGTGCACATAGAACATTCTTAAGGATAGACCATATGCTAAAACACACACTAGCCTCAACAAATTTAAGAAGATTGAGATTCTCTGGTTACAGTGCTTTTGAAATTGAAGATCAACTACAAAAAGAAAGGGGAAAATATCAAAAATATTTACAGATGTAAAAACATGTTACCAAAAAATGACTTGGTCAAAGATAAAATAAAAGGAGAGATCAAAAGTTACATAGAAATAGATGAGAATCAAAATACAACCCCTATTTACTTAATGACTAAGTTCTATTCCTACGACTAGGTCATTAAACAAATTGGTTGATAAGTGGGAATCTTAAAGGCAGCTGTCTTGTAGTATGTCATGGCAACATAGGGTATGTATTTTTCAATAGATATCATGCAACACAAACCACACTTACAAACAAAATATGTGGTCTGCATGGTTGCAAGTTCTTTGTGTAGTGTATACTAACGTAATGCAGAAATGAAACAAAGACTAAGAAAAAAAGATTCCTGTGACTCACACAAACTAAGAAAAGTGATGTAAGTTTGAGCACTTGTTAAATAGGTAGAGCTTTAAGTGAGGAATTGCTATACAACATATCAAAACTTTTTGAATACAGCAAAGCAATAAAGGGGAAATATATATTATTACAGGCCTACATCAAGAAACAGGAAAATTCCCATAAAAACAACCTTACATTCCATCGTATATAATGAGAAAAATAAGAACAAACAAAATTCAAAGTTAGCAGAAGGAAGAAAATAATAAAAGTTAGAGCAGAATAAAAAGAATTAGAGAACAAAAAGACAACAGAAAAAAATTAATACAACAAAGAGCTGGTTCTTTGAAAAGATTAGTTGAAATTGATACCTTGCCTCTCCTGGCTAGACTCACTAAGGGAAAAAAGAAAAGAAAAGACATGAATAAACAAAATCAGAAATGAAAGAGGAGAAATTATGTTGGATAGCACAGAAATATAAAGGATCATAAAAAATATTATAAAAATTATATACTTCCAAATTCAATATCCTAGAATAAATAGCCACATTCTAAGAAACATATAACCTTCCTAGAATCATGAAAAACTGAAAAATCTAAATAGACTAATCAACAGTAAGAAAATTGAAACAATTACTAAATTTCTCAAAAAAAGTAAAAGTCCAGGACCAGACGGCTTCACTAGTGAATTCTACCAAACACTCAAACATAATTTAAAATCTGTGCTTCTCAAACGCTTCCAAAAATTTGAAGAAGAGAAAACACTTTCTAATTTTATAAATCCAAAAATACTGTGATACTGTTACAGTCCACCCAAAAATGGAACCAAGCGGCATTCGGGAGATAGGAGTCACAAAACTTTATTTACACCAGCAGGCTTGGAGGAATGTTTTTCCAAAGCCTGAGCCCTGACTGCAGGGAGTATCAGGCTTATATAAGGAGAATTTTACTTGGGTACTTTCTATGATAAGTTTCCATTACTCACCATCATATATCTAAATTTGGCAGATGCAGGTGCCAGGAGAGTGCAGGCACCAGGAGAGGGCAAGGTCACAGGTGCAGGGATCTACAGAAGCAGAGGGGTGATGGTACAGGGAGCAAGGAAGATTTGTAGAAGCAGAGGCTTAATTGCAAGCAGTGATACAGGGCTTTGCCCACATCAATACAAAAACCTTGTTAGGGTAATACACACACAAGAAAGTATAGACCAATATCTCTGATAAAATCAGATTGTAAAAATCCTAAACAAAATATTGGAAATCAAAGATAATACATTAAAAAGGTTATACATTGCAATCAAGTGGGATTCATTCCAGGGGTGCAAGGGTAGTTCAACATATGCAAATTGATTAATGTGATATATCACAGAAACAAAAGATAAAAATCATATGACCATATTAATAGATGCAGAAAAGCATCTGACAAGATACAGCATCCATTTATGATTACAACACTTAATAAAATGGGTACAGAAGGAAAGTATCTCAACATAATAAGTGCCATATATGACAAACCTTCAGCTACTATTATACTTAATAATAAAAAAACTTCAACAAAATCAGCAACAAGACAGGGGTACCCTCTGTTACCAACGTTATTCAACATTGGATTGGAAGTCCTACCCAGAGCAATTAGGCAACAAATTGGGAATGAAGAAAATCTATTTGTCACTTTTTGCACGTGACATGATTCTTTATGTAGAATGCCCTAAAGTTCCCACCAAAAACACTATTAGAAACAATAAACAAATGCAGTGAAGTTTCAGGGTAAAAAAAATCAATGTACAAAAATCCATTAAATTTCTATATACTAAAAATAAAATTAAATTTAACAAAGGATATGAAGTCTTTATACACTGAAAACTATAAGACATTATTTAAAAAAAATGAAAAAGACCAAAGAAATGGAAAGATATCCCATGTTCATGGATCAGAAGAATCAAAGTATTTATAATGACCATATTCCCCAAAGCAATATCCAAGTTTAACACAATCCTCATTAAAATGTGAAAGGTATTTCTGTTTTAAAAAAGTGGAACAAAAACAAACACATCAGATTTGTCTGTAATCAAAAGACCCTGAAAAGCCAAAGCAATCTTGAGAAAAACAGTAAAAGGCTGAAAGTAACACACTCTCTGACTTTAATTTATACTACAAAGTGACAGTAATCAAAACAGCATGGTATTGGTATAAAAACAGACATACCGATCAAAGGAACAGAATTGTGAACCCAGAAATAAGCCCAATTATATATATATATATGAACAAATAATTTTTGACAAAGGAGCCCAAAACACAATGGAGAAAAGAAAGCCTCTTCAATAAATGATGATGGGAATAATGGAAAACTACATGCAAAAGAGTGAACCAACTGCGATCAGTCACCATATACCAAAATTAATTGAAAATGGATTAAAGACCTAAACATAAGACCTAAGACAATAAATTGCATAGATGAAAGCATAGGCACTAGCCTATGGACCTTTGTCTTAGAGAAGATTCTATGAATTTTACCCCAAAGGCAAGGGAAGTAAAAGCAAAAATAAATGAATGGGACTAAATCAAAGTAAAAAGCTCTGCACAGCAAAGGAAAACATGAACAAAATAAAGAGACAAACAACTGAATGGGAGAAGATATTTGCAAACAACACCACCAATAGTGGGCTAATATTGAAAATATATAAAAACAACAAAAATACAAACAATTTAATTAAAAATGGGCAGAGGACCTGAACAAATACTTCTCCCCAGAACACATACAAGCAGTCAATAGCTATATGAAAACATACTCAACTTCACTTGTTACTAGAGAATAGCAAATCAAAATCACAGTGAAATACTACCTCACACTGGTTCAAATAGCTATTATGAACAAGACAAGTAAGCACAAGTATTCTGAAGATTGTGAGTAAAAAGAGCCCGTATGCACTGCTGGTGGGAATGTAAATTGTACAGCCACTGTAAAAAAAAGTATGGATGTTCCTCATGAATTAAGAATAGAATTACCATATGACCCAGCAATTCCTCTTCTTGGTATCTACCAAAAAAATCTGAAAATATTTATCTGTAAAGATATATGCATCCTTATGTTTATTGTAGCATTATTCATGGCCAAAACATGGGAACAATTAAAATATCCTTCGAAAGATGCCTGGATAAAGAAGGTGTGTACATATATACAATGGAATATTAGTTGGCCATAAGAAAATATGAAATATTTCCATTTGCATTAACATGGATGGATCTTGAGATTATGGTGCTAAGCAAAATAATTCAGACAGAAAATGTTGAAAACCATATGACTTCACCCACATGTGGGATTTAAAACTGAAAGCAATGAACAAACAAGACAGACAAGTAAAAATTCAGACAGACTAAAGTTTAGTGGTTACTAAAGGGAAAGAAGGGAGAGGTATAGTAGAAAAGGGTGAAGGGGGTCATATATGTAGTGATGGAAGGAGATTTGACTTTGGGTGGTGAACACAATGCAATATAGAGATGATCTATTATAGAACTGTACACTGGAAACATATATTATTTAAGCAGTGCCACCCTGATAAACTTAATTAAACAAAAACAAAACAAATCACACACAAAACAACTTCTCATTACCCAAAAACCTCTCTGCTTAAACTGGTATGCTATAAAATTTCCTCTTTTGGAAATATTCACCTTGAAAACATCTTTATTTTTAGGGGAAAAAAAAAAATCATGTGCTGGGTTTTCTAGTAAGTGTCTATGAGTGGTTCTAGGTCAGGACAACAGACAACCACTGCAGATTTTTCATTCTGAGGAATAATAGTATTTATTTTAATTTATTTTGGTGTATTTTTTTATACCTTTGCTATACCAGTTATGATATAAGACAGAGTGCAAAGATCTTTTGTGATCATGCATACCGGTAAGTGTAGCATGTAAATACATTATCATATTTAGACATGAGTTTTAATCACACACACAGAAACTAAAATTGATAGAATTCATATTGATCTTTAGTAACTCACATTACATTTATATTAATAATGAATATGACAGGATATGCAAAGGATCAACACACCACTCTAAACATCACCAGTATTTTGTAGACCTACACTCATAGGAAACCACTAATGGAATATAGTGCATTTTATTTTCTATGAATAGTCAAATGTCATGCATAATGTAACAGTGCAACTGCTAAAAGCAGTCATCCCGGGTCATTTAAACTCGTTATTATGGGCACTACAAACTGATCTTTACAGTGGCCTATAATAAAATACTGCTCTGCCTTTACCCTCTCCTGATTATTCAGTTATCCTTTTCCCCAGAGCTTGTATTTACAGGAAGGACAAAAATGATTACTATGATATTTTGGGGATACTTATATTCTTTCTATCAAATATAAGAGAACTGTGACCAGTTAACTAAAAAAATCACAGTTAAGTATCTCTGGAACATCTGCTCAACCACTTTTATGCCAGAGTATTAGAACGTTCTTCTAGAATATCTATTATCACCGTATAGACTTGTGATATTTGTGGACTATCCAGAAAGTCCACATGTAACCATTCTTGTTATACTGACAAGCCTGGAATGTTTTGAATAGCCTTGTATATTATCAAAACTTTCTTTGTTTTGTAAAATTCCTTACAGAATTGGTAATATTGAAGTCTGCAATAAGTGGAGGCAGATTTAATTGTTGGGGTTTGTAGGATGATTATGTTAACCAAATGAAAAAAGAAAGTTTAGGCTGTAATAGAATAAAAAGCATTTATTTCAGTAAAAGATTGCTACCTGTAAGAGACAGACTCAGGTAGCAATACAAACTGCACTCTGGAGCGAAGAACAAAGAAAGGCCAGATTTATAAAGGTAAACACCACAAAATGAAATTCTTTCACATAAATGAAAGATTGCTGGCTAGATGAACAGGATTGGTTAGTTCCACTATGCAAACGAGGAAGGTGAAAATTACAAAAAAACCAAGTAAAGTCCCTATATGTCCATGTAGCAGTTGTTCTAGGAGGTTCGTGGCTCCAGGAATATTATGGCTCCCGGATAGTTTGAGCTGAGTTTAGTAACAGTTTTAATAACTTAATAGCAGTTTTGGGAGCTGAGGCACAAGATGTGCATAGGCTCCATTTTGTTAATAGCCTCCTAATTCTATTTGAAGTGACTTTCCGAAATGTTTATTTCATTTTATATTCTCCATTATCATTGACAGCACCTAACCCTAGGTCAGTATTGGAAGCTCTAGGAAATGATCACTTATAGTTTATGGGAAGCTTTAGGAAAATACTCATCTATAGAGGAATCCTGTTTGACATAAAAATATCAAGGGTTTTATCAGTCTTTCTGTGCCCTTCTTAATTCCCAGTTTCAACTTATACAAAGCTGACAACGAAAGGCCTAGGAAGTTGAAGAAGTAAAAAATAAAATATATTGTTGCAATACTTTATTTTTGTTTTAAGTAATAATTTCTCTATACTTCCGTATCTTTATTTTCATAAATCTATCTCTATGTCTGTCTAGGTATATTTATATAGCGGTATATACTGTTCTAAGGACTTCTATAAGTATGAATTAATTTAATACTCAACACCCATCCAGCAGGAAATATTAATCAAAATCTCAGCTGAGAAAATTGAGACCAAGAGCTACTAAGTAAATTGCCCCAAAGTTTACAGTGAGTAACCAAATAGAATGAAACCAAGATTTTGCGCTCACAGAATTAACTCTAGAGCCAGTGCAGGCACTTGTCAGATAGTTAAGATTTGTCTGTGTTCATTCTTAGGACAATATGAATAAATTGTTCTACTTAATCAGAGTTTAGAGGCCAAGTCAGATGAAAACATTTTTTTTTTTAATTAAGAACAAGGGGAATTATAGGATTTACCAATATTTTTCTTAGAAATAACCAGTCTATTTGGGGTCAATACATGCAAATGTTATACACTTACAGTTATATACGTTCATATATATTTATACATTATTCAAAGGCAAAATTTATTGATAGACAACTTAAGATATAAGCTACATGACACTGGACATCAATTATGATTCTACAAGGGCCTAGCACAGATTTACAGTAACAATTACTGACATGTCAAATTGTTGGAAGAAAGTATTGATGTTCAATAACAAAGCAATTAGATTCTCAGAAGACTATATAGTTTGAACATCTTTAAAAAATGTCATTTATCTAAGCCAACATGCAAAATGCTCTCATATTTCAAAGAGAAATGGTAGAATTTTCAAGGTAAGTGCATTTATCTTTGTGACTGTGTTTTGTGGTACAAGAGAAATGGAGGATAAAAGTGAATATTCAAGTCTATTATTCAAATCTCTAGCTACACGTTGCCAAATATTTAGAATCATTTAGTTTGGCATTATATGGTAATAGAATGATGTAATATTAATAATTTTCAACCAAATGTTGTGGTATAATTTGAAACTATTCTATTGTAGCAAGCCAACTTTCAATATGGCTCCTGCCTCCTGAGATATTATGCTTGTGTAATCCTCTCCTTTTGACTGCAGGGTGGACTTAGTCACTTAAAGCCAACCAATATAATATGGCAAAGATGATATATCAACCTTGTGATTAAGTTACAAAAGTCTGTGACTTCTGTTTTTCTAGCATACTCTCTTTTCTTTCGGGTTTTGATGAAGCAACTTGCCATGTTGAAAAAATTACCTGGCAAGGAACTGAAAGTGGAGTGTTGTTCGAAGAGGAACTAAGCTTCTGAATCTAAGAGCCCTCAAATAACTGAAATAGCTGACAACCACGTATGTGAGTATGAAAACAGATTATTCCCCAGTAAAGCCTTCAGATGAGACTGTAATAATGGACAGCTCATTCAATGTGGTCTTGTGAAAGACTCTGAAGTAGAAGACACAGCTAAGCTGGGTATGTGTTACTGACCCACAGTGAGTGGGAGATAATAAATATATGTTGCTTCTGTTCTTTAAATGTGGTAAAATATACACAATGTCTATCATTTTAATGATTTGTAAGTGTACAAATGAGTAACATTATATTCGTTCACAAGGTTGTATATTTATCATCACAATTTATAGTCAAAATTTTTTCATTATCTTACAAAATTTTGTACTCACTGAACAATAACACCCTTTCTCCTTGAGTCACTAGCAATAATATTCTACTTTCTGCCTCCATGATTTTGCCTATTTTAGCTACTTTATGTTAGTAAAATCATACAATAGTTATCCTATATCTGGCTTATATCACTAAGCACAATGATTAAAAGGCTCACCACAATTTTCTTTCCTTTTTATGGTTGCATAATAATCCAGTGAAGCATACCAGGCCTGACAATTAAGTTCACAACCTCATCTTAGAAAAAGTGTGACATACCTCATTGCTGAATATCACTATGGTCACCTTCAAAGTACTCTCCTTGGGAAGCTGTGCACTGATGACAGTGCATAGCACACTCTTCAAAGCAATTTTGGAACTCTTTTTCTGGAATGGCCATCAGAGCCATTGTTATATTACCCTGAATGACCTGAAAGTAAGTGTAAAGAAAAAAATGTCTTTTTTTCAATATTTCCTTTATCTTCAGGTAAAGAAAAAAGTTGTTGGGGCCCAGATTAGGTGAGTAGGGAGGGTGATCTAATATAGTTATTTGTTGACTGACTAAAAACTCCCTCACAGACAGTGCCCTGTGAGAGGGTGCATTGTTGTGATGCAAAAGCCATGAGTTGTTGGTGAAAAGTTCAAGTCATTTTTGTCTAACATTTTCATGTAGCCTTTCCAACACTTCCAAATATGCAGCTTGGTTGACTGTTTATCCAGTTGGTACAAACTCATAATGCATGATCCTCCTGATACCAGAAAAGGCTAGCAACATTGTTTTAACTCTTGATTTGGACTGACAGAACTGTGCTTTTGGTTATGGAGAATTGACTGACTTCTGTTGTGCACTCTGACACTTTGTTTTGGGGTATTGCTGGTACACCCATATTTTTATCCCCAGTGACAACACAGCCCAAAATATCATCTTGCCTCTCCAAAAGGACTTGGCAATCTTTGACTCTCATTGTTCTGTTCGTGGGTGAGCTCCTCGGGTCCAGTTTTGCACACACCTTTCTCAGGCCAAAATTTTCAGTTTAGATTTTCCAGTTTCTCTATTGATGTTTACTTGGTCAGCTCTGCTTCTCACAGTCAGCCAATGATTTTGATGCACAATTCAACAAATTTTTGCAGTGTTTTTTTCAGTTCTGCTTGTTACTGACCTCCTTGACCTCTCTTCATCAGTGACACTTTCTCTTCCCTCAGAAAAATATTTAATCCATTTGTATGCTGCCATTTTCTTCATGGCATTATCCATATAAACTTGGACTAACATGTCCCTGATTTCACATCAACTTTGCCAAAGTTGAACAAGAAATTGAGTGTTTGTTCATTGCTCTAATTCAAGCTCCAATATTTTCACGATGGCACACAAAATCACAGAACAATAATGAATGTCACTTAGTAAGACACAGCCACATGTTGACACAAACACAGCTGTGAAACCAAGGTTATGAAACTGTACCAAGTTGTTTATACAGTGCTGCCAACGTAAGCACATGTGGCCAAGTTCATGAACTTAATACTCAGAGCCTAATGCCACATTTTATTATCCATTTATCTGAAGGTGTACACGGGTTTCTTAGTCATTAGGTTTTTCTTTTTGCTTTCTGATAATATTTTTTGATGCATAGATGTTTTTAATTTTCACAAGCTCAGCTTAACTATTTTTATCTTTTGTTGCCTGTGCTTTTGGTGTTATATCCATAAAATTATTGCCAAATCCAGTATCACACATATGTTCTCCAATGTTTTCTTCTAAGGGATTTTTTTGGTTTAACTTTTAAGTTTAGGTTTCTGATTCATCCATTTTTAGTTATTTTTAAAATATGGTATAGGTCAATTCCAACTTTATTTATTTTTTCAGGTAGATATCTAGTTTTCTCAACACCATTTGTTAAAAATACTTTTTCCCCCTAATGAATGGTCTTGAAACTTATCAAAAATCAATAAACTGTTATGTGAGAACTTATTTCTGGACTATTATATTTAATTGCTTTGTGTCTATTCTTATGCCAATACAATACTTTTTAAAGTACTTTAGCTTTGTGGCAACTTTTTAAATTGTAAATTGTGAGGCCTCCAACAGACTCTCAAGTTTTTTTTTTAAGCTAAATGGGGCCCTTTTCATTCTATGTGTATTTGGGAACTGGATTTTCCATTATTTTTCAAAACAGGATGTGAGCATTTTAATATAATAGAAGTTGTGTTAAATCTGTAAATTGCTGATATATTATAAATCATTTATACAAAATCTTTACCTGCATTTTAGCAACCTCCAGCTTTCTAAAATATAATATTTTCATTTTTGTCTTTGTTGAAACACAGTAACATTTAAATATGTATGTTGTTTTCTATGTAAATTTAACCCAAAAGCCACAATTTGAAGAATATTAATGCAGGCAGTTCATTAATTTATAATGAAGATGTATTCTCATGATCTCCATAAAAAATAATTAACGTAATTATTAAAAATCATCATTAAAAAGTAAGTTTACAAGACATTCAACATTTTTGAGGTCATAACCCAGGAATATTTGTTAGATTTGTTTTAGTTATCATTTCTTCCTTTATAACTGATTCATTCTACTAACCTAAAAAATCTAAAACTAACATTGAGAAAGAATTCTGTTTTTGCTAATACTAAATAATAAAAAACACACAATTATAAGAATGTTCTATAATATGAGGGTCTAGGTGAAGTCTCTAGAATAATGTAACCTCTTTATCTCTGAGGAATAATTTAAAGAAAAAAAATGACTCCTTGCATTTGGGCAATTTTTTCCTCATAAAATAAATTTAGAACTTACCTTATAGAATTAATAATAAGTGATATTTATAGAGGTTAACTTAAAACATGCCATGCTGATAACATATAATAATTACAGTTGTTAATATTATGTATAGCTACAAATATTATGTAAAAGTGAGCATACTTAGAATCCTATTAAAATAGAAAAAGAGCGACTCACTCAAACATCAAAATATATCAAAAGTCATAAGGTGCTAAAAAGAAATAAAATATAATTGTACTTTAAAATTTCTGTTGAATAAATGTTTTGTTTTCCAATGTATATGAAAACAAGAAAATTGTTTTTATAAACATCTTCTATTTACCTTGTAATACAAAACTACTTATAAGGAAAGTAGATAAACAACCTAGACTTGAATGTATATGTAGTTCTGAAAGATGATGTATAATGCTTGATGATTAGTCTTTTTTTTTTTAAATTTATTTTGTTTTTGACAGAGACAGAGATAAAAACAGAGAGACAGAGAGAAGAGGGAGGGCCCAGAGTAGTCTCTATAGTTGTATGTCATCAGTTTTTGAAATGATTTTTTTCCATACAGGTAGGTGGTAGTGGTGAGGAGAGTGCTGGGTGAGAACCAGGCCAGGGGCTTCCAGCGTGGGAAGTGTGCCCACATGAGCTGGAGGCCAAACTGGGGGCCTCCCATATGTGAAGCTCACCGCAACAAGAACCAAACTGGGGGCACACCCTAGTTCAGCATATTGGCCCACACGGGCCGGGACCAGGACTTGATTCTCAGACCCCTTGGCTTCAAGGGGAGTGCTCAACCACTGAGCAATCCCAGCTTCCCGATGATTATTTTTATAATGGAAGTTCTGACTTATGACTCAATGTCACAGAATTCTAAAAATAGGTTGGTATATTACAATGGATATTTTAAGCAATAATATTTTGGTGATTATATAACTTAAATATACAAAACAACAATTATATTATAATACATTGAACATATAGAGACATAGTTTTCTATATGTATTTAAAGAGAACTTAATTTAATAGTATATTTACTGTTATGGCAGTAAATCTGTTCTTGGTAAATCCCATCCTAATAGGCATTTTAATAATCAATTATTGAGCATATAAATTGATATTGTAAAATATTTTAGTAAATATCTATTATAGTGTATGATGCATTTATCTTAATAGTACATGATAATTAACTTTTATCAACTAACCTAGTTACACTAGAACAATCACAAACATAATCATAAGCTTTCTTATCTTTTCATTACTAAGTACTAAAAGTGTTTTTTCCTCCAATCTTTATGTCAGTTAGTCAAAGATAAAGATAAGGAAAATTATTCCAAAACTTTTTTTATCTCATAGGAAATCTAGTTTCTGTGCTTGGTTTCATTTTCTTCCCTTACCTATTTCTCTATGTCCTTTAAAGTTTAATTGTTTTACTTATAAGAAATAAACAGAAAAAATTACAACAGATGATAGCAAGATAATGTACCTACTGGCAACAAGATAAAAGATTTCCGACCACTGGTTTGATAATAATTTCTTTATCTAAATTTTCAGGGATCAGCTTGGTGTAAGGCAAAGTACTGAAGGGTGAGACAATTTTCCAATAAGTTGAAATTATGTGAATGATTTAAAACTATATAAATTTATTTGTTTCACATGTAAGGAGTTTGAAGTCATCACCCATTATAACAATAAGTGAAAAACTAAACAGAGTGAAAAGTCAACAACTCCCTTTGCTGTCTAAGAGAATGGAGAGTATGGGGCAAACTACTACTCCCAAGACTGTAGAGATAATGGGCAAATATAGGGAGTCACAGATTACTACAACAGGGATTCACAAACAAAAATTACCATAGAAACCTGTGGTGAGGTAGGAAAATATGAACTATAATTGGCAAATTGATAGTGGCTTAGTGTGAACAACTCTGAGAGTTAAAAACTCTAAATTAGGATGCTGGGATAGTTTAGTGGTTGAGCACTTGCTTCACAATTGAGAGGACCGGGTTCAGTTCCCAGCTCTGGCCCATACAAATCCTATATGCTGAACTACAGAGCAACTGGTAACTGCTGAGATGGCTCTGTGGTGAAGGTTATAGCCTCCCACGTGGGAGCTCCCCAGTTTGGTTCCCACCTTGAGTGACCCCACGTCCACCTGTGTGAAATGAAACCATGTAACAACTCCAGATGTACAACTATGGAGACTACTCTGGGCCCTCCCACTATTCTCTCTCTCTCTCTCTCTCTCTCTCTCTCTCTCTTCCTCCCTTCCTCTCAACTGCTCTCAAATAATAAAATAATCTTAAAAACAAACAAACAAACAAACAAAAAACTCTATGTAAACCCAGTCATAGGAAAACCCCTACAAAATTGTGAGATTTACCCCCAGGAACTCAACTAGGTTTCTGTAGTAAATATTAACCAAAAATGTCCTTGTGCTTTTAGCAGGAAGAGAAGCAAAGGGACCTCTTTGAAGTACTCCACAGTGCTCTGTTCTTCTTAAGAAGGCCTGTCCTTAAAGGAAACTTGTTAACCACAGCCTAACCTGCTGGGGAATTATCAGAGCCCACCTGACATGAAGGAAGGAATATACCCAACTCCAGCTGACTGTAGTCACCTAAGGGTAGAGGAAAAACTGATCCCTGCACCCCCAGCCAAATTCACAGTCAAATGGTATAGGCTCACTGAAAGACTGATAATCATAGGATTATAGAATGTTACCCTTTCCCCATGCCTCACCATCACACTACTTAGGCCCTTTTAGAGCAGTTTCTTTTATTTAGTACATCACATCTAGCTATCAATAAAAATCACAAGGCATACCAAAAGGTATAAAAACACAATTTGAAGAGAAAGAGCAAGCATCAGAACAAAACATATCATGGGAGCTGAAATTATCAGGCCGGGAATTTAAAACTATGATTAATATGTTAAGGGCTTTACTGGAAAATGTATTATAGACAACATGCAAGTACAAATGAGCAATGTAAGTAAACAGGTAGAAATTCTAGAAAGAACTAAGAAGAAATATGAGAAATGAAAGAAAAAAACATGTAATGGAAATCAGGAACGCCTTTGGTGAGCTTATTAATGAAGAGGACACAATTAAGGAAATTAAAACCCCATATGAAAGGAATACAAAAAGTGGTAAAATATGCAAATATTTAGGCAAGGGTTTCCAGTCTTTTGGCTTCCCTGGGCCACATCAGAAGAAGAGTTGTCTAGGGCCACTCATAAAATACACTAACACTAATGATAGCTGATGAACTAAAACAAAAGCAAAAAAATATCTCATGACATTTTTAAAAGGTTTACAAATTTGTTTTGGGCCACATTCAAAGCTGTTGGTTGCACTAGCTTGATTTAGACTAATGGTTACTACTGATGTTCAAAAATTATCTTCTAGATATTTCAAAAATATTGGAAAATTATTGCTTTCATGGCTCTTATTCTATACAAAAGCTTTCCTCTTCTGTTTTCTTCTCTATGTGTTCCATTATTGTTGAATGATACATGTGAGAAAAATGGTAGAATTCAAATGCAACATTAAGGCACTAAAGTATAGTGGTTAAGAGTATGAACTTTGGAGCCAGACCATACTAGCTTAAATTCTTAGTGTGAAACTTTGTTATTTTTAAAATCTCCATGAGGGGAAGCCGGGATGGCTCAGTGGGTTAAGTGCTCACTTTGCAACGCCAGGGACCGAGGATCGAATCCAGGCCCTGGCCCGTGCAGAACCATATGCTGAACTGGGAGCTCCCCCAGTTCAGTTCTCTCTGTGTCTCTGTCTCTGTATCTCTCTCGCTCTGTCAAAAAAAAAAAAAATTAAAATCTCCATGCACCTCAACTTCCTTATCATAGTACTTACTCTGTGGGGCTAACGTGAGAATTAAATAGGTGCCTGTCACATAAATGATTCTCATACACTTTATTATCACTTGTTTAGTTGTAATTAAAAGGGAAGCTGTCCCTTTTCAAATATATTTTAACAGAAACCTGTTTTTAATATATAAAATATCCACATTATCACCTAAATGTATACTGTTCTTTGCTAGCCACAAATGACCAAAACACAACTCTCTAATGCTTGTGTATCTTTCTACTTTCACTCAATCATCTCATTTTTTAAATAAAATCAGTACTCAATGTAAATAATGTTTAAATAAAGTGTGAGTTTAATGTAAATATAGAGCATGAATAGATTTCTATATATACATACTGCTAAAAGGAATTTCAAATCATGAGTTTCTGGGTTACCTTATATAAATTCAGCACTTGGTTCTTTTTTAAAGATTTATTTATTGTTTTTGACAGAGAGAGAGAGATACAGAGACAGAGAGAAGGGGGAGGGCCCAGAACAGTCTCCATAGTTGCACATCATTGGTTTTTCCACAGGTAGGCACGGGGCTGCACAGGGCAGGAACTAGGCCGGGATCTCGCCCCCGTGAGAACTGAACTGGGGGCACTCCCCAGTTCAGCATATGGGTCAGCACGGCTGGGACCGGGATTTGATCCTCGGTCCCCGGGGCTGCAAAGTGAGCACCTAACCCACTGAGCCATCCAGGCTTCCCCAGCACTTGTTTCTTTTATTCATTATAATGTATCATCATATTGTGTGACTGGTACTTTTTATGTTTCATGATACTTTGCCTTGTGTTTCTGACTCATATTTTGAGATTGTATACTGGCTTTGATAAGGCAGATAAGCCTTGAAAGAGGTTTCTGTCACTGCATTTGGTCTATTATCCACTGATCAGCAATCATATACTAATATATGTTAATCATAGTCATGCTAATTCTAATTTGATATTTATACACACAGGGAAAGAAAAAAGAGAACACTGAAATACCAGGACCAAATTATTTCTTGCTCTTGATGTAAAAAATCCATTTGAAAATAATCTACAAACAGAAAAATTTCAATAGGCAGTAACTTTGTTTGCTTATATACCATATTCAACCAGATATAAGTTCCAGTTGCAAAATATATGCACCTTGCTTCATGTATGCATTATTAATTGTAAATCAACAAACATCTGTCCTACTCTTCCAAATGTAGGTTCCAGGGCCCCAGTGGACATAATGGACCAGAATTTATATATTCACTTTTTCCAATATTTGATGAAATTTATGCACAGTTTTGTTCATAAATTACAAACAGAATACAATGTATATATTTTAATATAAACAGCGTTGTAGTGTTAGAATAATATTTATAGAATTTTAATGCATAAACAGCCATCAAATTTACTTTTGAAAAGAAGTCAAGTGGAAATCAATGAAATCTTGTGGCTGGGCATATATATATATATATATATATATATATAT